>CAHIKZ030005551.1:745000-787500 GCA_903632075.3 Acanthosepion pharaonis
TTCTTCATTTAATACTTTGTAGATCAGCCATTATTCACTTCTACAGCAAGCAACCTCTTCTTGTTGTTCGCAATTAATGATTTATAAAATTTAATTGGTATTTTGTTCCATTCTTCTTCGCATATGGTCTTCAGACCCGGGATGTCTGTTGCGGCTCTTGATTGGATTTGAATTTTCAAATAATACCAGAGATTCTAGATTTAAATCAGGGGACAGACATGGCCATTTCAGGATATTTATATTATTTTCAGCAAGCCATTTCTTCGTAAATTTTGCAGTGTGCTTAGGATCATTATCTTGTTGGAAGATCCAGTCAGGTGAAGGTTCAAGATTTTCAACCGAAATCATTAAATTTACTTCCCAAATATTTTGATATTCTGCAACATTTATTCTACAATCTATTACTGATATTTTGCCAGGACCTTTTGCAGAAAAAAAATCCCAAAACCGTGATGCTGCCACCACTAAATTTAATTATTGAAATTTTTGTTTGAAGGCATGGCTGTCTTTCCTCACTAAATGGTTTGTAGAATCACGCTCAAACAACTCAATTTTGGTTTCGTTTGTCCATAATACTCTTTCCCAATACGATTTTTTATGCTGATATTCACGAATGAATTTCAACCTGGCATGTCTGTGTCTTTTCAATTGTAGTGGAATTTTCCGAGAGGGGCGTGAATTTAGACTGTTTCTATGAATTTCATTGCTTATTGTCCGTTTAACGACACAGATTCCTGATGAAAGCAAATCATCCTGCATCACTTGACAAGTAAATGATAGTAAATGGAATATTCAGGTTGGCTAAGATTTTCCTGTAACTTTTACCTTCTTCCAGAGTTTAACAATCAGTCCTTTTTGCGAATTTGTCAATTCTTTACAACTTGCCATGATGAAAACCTTCTTGCGCGAAAATCAATTACAGAATGTTCTGTTTGTATATTTTAGGCTAGAATAACTACTGATAAAACTATTGGAACATTCTAGAATATTCCACTTGAATAATCTAGGTTATTAAAGCAATTTAAATGCTTAGAAATTTTCATCGTACGAATACTTTTTTCACACATTAAAATGGATAAATGGTATTTATTTCTGTTAAATCAATTTTTTCTGCTTCCTATGCATATTTAGTTATTATACATCTGAGTACAGTTAATTATATGAATAGTATGTTTATTCATTAGTTGGAAATACAATAAATTAAAATTTGTATGTGTACGAATATTTGCTTCTCCCCACTGCATATATATATATATAGCATAATATTTTTTTTAAATAAATCCACATTACAACCAAAAACGTTTGCGTTTTCTCTCTTCTTTTTAATATGAACACTTTTCTCTCTTTGTAACCACTATAACCTCTTTTTTTTTATATATATATATATATATATATATATATACACCTAGTGAGCCAGACAAACCTACCTAGGTTTCACCTAAACGGATCGTCAACCAAACTTTCCCTGACGATCCGTTTAGGTGAAACCTAGGTAGGTTTGTCTGGCTCACTAGGTGTATCTAGGTCTGCTCTACGGTTGTATTGAGCTCTTTTGTTAGTTAGTTGTTACTCGTATCGGGGTTTTTTCTTTGGGCTTCAGACCTGCATCTGTGCGATTTTTTTTGTCGGCAGAAGTTCATGTTTGTAGCTCTTTCTTTTTAAAACCTTTTTTTTCCTCGAGATTGATTTGATTAGCAAATCAAAAATTCGAGGTTTTTCGAAACGAGTCTAGTTATCTATCTATATATATATATATATATATATATATATAAATTTGTAGACTCTTGTTATCAAACTCTTCCTGGGGTTTTGGAGATAGACCCCCATAACCATATACATATTCTGTAACTACATTACCCATGGTATTTGGATACGTATTTCATTTTGATCAAAGAGGTCCTCAGAGGAAAAAACGCCCACTGATTTTTTTTCTCTTTGATTTAAATTTGAACAAAAAATACTCCTATCCCAAATACAGAAAGAGAAAGTCAGAAGATGGAGGTCACATCGACAAGATCAAAATGAGACAGTATGAACGTCAAGTAGAGAAAAAAACCACCAATCAGTGGGTAGTGCCTTACAATACATATTTGTTGCGACAATTCAACTGTCATGTCAATGTTGAAATATGCTCGTCATTTCATTCAATCGAGTCTTGCATCAAATGCATATCAAGCTGTTTTTGCACACGACACCTTTTGAAAATTTTTTTCTTTGATTTAAATTAAACCAAGGTATGACCTCTATCAAAAAATATAGGAGAAAGCCAGAAGATGGATGTCACATCGGTAAGCTCATTGAGTAATACTGAAAAAATCAGTTTTCTCCACAAATTATAATAATGATTTAAAATCAATCATCATTTTCTAATACAAAGTGTGTTGACATGCAGCAAGGCGCGGGTAATTCGGCTAGTATATAATAAATATCAATTTTATTACCAATATAGGTATCATTTTATTGGCTTTTTATTCTTTAAATTTTATTAAATGGCCTATTAAATTTAAATATATATATATATATATATATATATATATATATATATATATATATATATATATATATATATATAATAGGCCGGTTAATAAAATGTATGTATATATATCTATATATTTTGCATATGTATGTGTATATTTACCACTAATAATATATATATATATATATATATATATATATATATATATATATATATATATATATATATATATATATATGAAATATTTTAACTATTAAATAAAAAATAGTTTGTTGCATGAATGTATTTACATAGCGTTTTCATTTTTCAAATCACGGTAAAGATATTGTGTCGATGTTCATAGTTGATATTATTGAGTGTTGTTTTTTTTTTGTTTTTATTAATAAGGCTTCCATTATTTTTAGCCTTTTTTTTTGCATGATGCTATTATATTTGTGTATGTTACGAATAGGGTCCGTTTGGTCTCCATGAATATTTAAATGAGGTTTAATTGAGCTATGATCAGAAATGTGTAAAGTGAGTCTTCGTGTCAAACATATTGTAGTATGGCCTATATAAAATGCACAAATATATATATATATATATATATATATATGTGTGTGTGTGTGTGTGTGTGTGTGTGTAATTAAGTATTAAGCCCAAGGCAATAAAGCCACTAAAAGCGAAGGGGATGTTCTGAGAGTGAAAAAATATAAGAAAAGAAAAAACATTATTAAGAAATAAGAACAATAAAAGAAAAGGAATTAAGTTTATATTTTTGAAAATCAAAGTTGACGGAAAAGCATGAAACCAGATAAGAATTCCACGTGCGAGAAAAGAAACTGTTAGCATAGAACTTCGGGTTACGTGTAGCCATTTCAACTGTAAAATAATGAGGCCTTCCGTTGATTTAGTACTGCGCTTAAATTCAAAAGTCTAGGTACCATAGAGGAAAAAACAATTACCATGGAAGTGTTTATAGAAAAGGTAGCGTGAAGCTACATTATTTTATTATATTTTTTCAATTTATGAATACAATGTCATATGATATTTGTCGGTAGGGCGAATGAAATATTTGCTAATATTTTTGGCCTTTGGTAATGTCAAGATCCGTGAAACAGTTATACACAAGAATCCATTGTATTTAATTTTGAAATGTAGCGTTCCTAAACATTCAAGATGGAGCTAATAAATATGTTTGCTCTATGACATTGGCTATGATAACATTCTTGCTAATGATTATAAATGTTCGAAAGGTTTGAACAATTTCTCAGTAGGTGCAACAGTATAAATTGGAAAAAAATATAATAAAAATTCCAAAACATGGGAAAATAAAATTTAAAAAATTAAACAAGCAGAACTTGCCGGCTGATTTTAAAAACATATTCTTACCTGAATTTTGAAGTTAAATTATGGTTTTATTTGAAAAATAATAACCTAAATCTAATCTATAAAAAAAAAAATTATGTTATGCATTTCAATAAGGCTTTAAAATATTTTTAAAACTTTCTTACGGTTAATTTATTGTCGATCCGCCATTTTAATTGAAAAGATGAAAGAAAATTCAAGACACTTTACATATCTCTTAAAAATCAAATATCTATCCCAGATATTAGTATCGAAGTAAATTAGTAAAATTAAGGATTAAGATAATTTTAGAAAATTATGACATTATAAAAAGAAAAATAAATTTCTGTATATAAAGTTTTTAGATATTTTAAAATCATTGACATGCTCACTTGTCACTCACCGAACTGCCCTTATAGACAAAAAACGTAAACAAAAATTATTTTAAATCTCTTAAAAATACAATATTTGTCCTAGAGTCGTGATTCAAAGATAATCTGTGGATTTAAAGATTAATTAACTGGATTTTATAAAGGAAATGCTTAAAACATAATGAAAATCTACTTAAAACATAATTAATAGAACATTTATCTACGCACGGTAGCCCGTTAATTGTCATCAAGGTCTTAGGTCAACAACAATAATTATATATTGCCATCCAAGATACTTAAAAAGCGCGCGAAAAAAATAAAAAGGAAAGAAATAGTGTTCATCAGCAGTGCAATAATCAAGTAATTAGTATTTATTTCTCGAAATAAATTATCTTTAACATTATATAACAAATAGTTTAATAATATAATTTTCATTCTATACGCTTTTATGTAAGTATGATATTATGAAGAATTATTTTATTTTATACTATGTTAGAAGTATAAAAAGAAATTAAAAAAAAAAACTAGTGAAACTATGCTTTTGAGTTTAATTAATTGCTTTTATTATTATTTTATTGCCTGTTTGATGTCATAAAATCCTTAATTACACCCCATGTGGTCTCTTTTTAATAATTTTGATTTTAAGAGTTATTAACTTATCAAATATAGTAGTGCTTTTCCGATAGGAATGAGTAGTCAGTCAATTCTGAATTACCTCCTTTTTAAACTTCCGTACAAAAAAAAAAAAATCTTTTAATTGCAAAAAATGAATAAAAGAAATTAAATTTCACACTCGAAAATGGGATTAAATTTTTTTTTTTTTTTATTCTTCAACTATGTCTTTATTTTACAAAAAAAAAACACTATTGTTACGAACGGGATGAAATTCAAAAAGTATTTTTTTTTTTTAAATGTTCTTTGTAGATTCTTTTTCAGTCGAATCTGAAAGAAACGTTGTCTGCATGCATCGGTTTATCGAGTAAGGTAATGATAATGCTTTGTTTGGTTTGAACTAAGACCTTTGATTGTAAAACTGCAGCGACCAGGTATATAGAAGCTGTGCTCTGACCATATAGATACATCTCGGTCGTCATTAATAGCATTTTTAAATACCTATACACATATATAATTCCATATTATAGATCGGACTCAATGAATTTACGATGTGTGTATATGTAATTTCACCTTTGTATGTATAAGGCAAGGTTCCAGTTGCATTAGATATATAGACTTAATCTATAATTAATTTATTCCATTAGACATTACATTAATAATTAATTAATAATTAATTATATCGATTTATTTTTATGCAAAAAGAGAGTTGTCCCCTTAATAGATTACGTGTTTACGTAAATTCAAATGTTCTTTAATTATTCAAAATATTTTTCTTAATTTTTCGTCTTTCGAACTTAAGAATTCTAACAATATAAATTTTACAATTGCAAATAATTATAATATTATACGTAACAATAATAAAATAAAAAGTCTAAACACATAATTTTAAATCAACACCACCAGAACGCGAATTTCATAAAGCTGTAACGATCAGTAAGTATTTTGTACCTGAAGATTGCATGTTTGCATGAAACTCCGAGTCATGCTATCGAGGTGGGATATTATGAATATTCACTTTTCATATTCATATTTTTTTTTCAGAACATAAATTATATAAAAATTGTCCGAATGTTTTCCCAGCACTTTCGGCTACACTTTTAGCCATTAAGTTTCATTTAAATACACATGGAGAGCTACCAAACTCTATCCGTAACATGCACGTTGATAATACTATAATAGCATCATCCACATGTACAAAAAGGCTAAAAATAATGGAAGCATTATTAATAAAAAAGAAAAAGCCAACACGACCAAAATATGCTGACCATGTTTGTAAAATAAAACATTCCTATTACATACATAAAACAATCCATATATTCAGTAAAACAAATTCATCCTTGATAATGGCTAAATTTTTTTAAAAAATTTATAACATAAATATGTTATAAAATCACTACAAAAATTTTGTTTCAACACCCCCGGTGTCTTATCAAGTGATGATGTTGAATGTAAAATAAATGGTTTTAAAAGTTTCAAATTAATTAACGATCCTTCGCAAGGGGAAAACGCTGTTACGAAAGCCAGAATGACCAATCAAAATACAAGTATAGGAAAATTAAAAAATCTTGACAACGAAATCATGTTGTAATAGCTATTCAGATCTTTAAAATATGGGTAATATTAAAAAAGAATTTATTCTAACCGACAATTACTAAATTATATGATAAAATTTGATATTAAAATTAAAAACTGCCAATTTTAAAATCCAAATTTAAACACTATTAAGATTAAAAATTATAAAATTACTGAGGAGAAAAGAAGAAATACATGTTATTCAATTTATTTCTTCGTTGAAATTCCGTTAGAACAGACGCTACGTCATCCGGTCATCCGACAATATATATGTATACAATTTAATCCCAAGTGTGTGAATGCGGTCCTAAACTCACGCGTAAAACAACACAAACACAATCAGATTATAAAACATAAGCACCCAGATATATTTAGATAAAAAAAGTTGACAAAGAAGAGCAGATATAATTATTTAAAAAAAAAATTTATAACATAAATATGTTATAAAATCACTACATTCATTCCGTATATACCAATTACATACTTGGGTATATATATATATATATATATATATATATATATATATATATATATATATATATATATGGAGGGTTGTAAAATATGAAAATATGATGCATAAATTTCTATATACCAGAACAATGCTAGATAATTGAATAGTGGGAGATTGAATGACAAAGTAGAAAATGTATATAACGTGTTTTATGCTCCAAAAAGTTCTTTATCGGACTGAATTATTGTTGACATTTATGTATTTATATATATATATATATATATATATATATATATATATATATATATATATATATATATATATATATATATACGGACCTGATTGCGCATTCTTGGAAGATAAATTTATAAACAATGACTATTAGTACTAACATTACAAGGCTCTTCCCACTGCCTGAATTGAACTCTGTCAATCAGTGGCGTGTTTATTCAAGGAATGAGTACGTAAAACTTCGCCTTTCTTTCAATGATGGTTTAGGGGGGAAAATATCCGACTGTTGCCGGATCAGTCGGGTTTCGATCCCGGCTTGAAGCAATTTGATGAACTGTGATACAGCGGAACTGTCTCTCTATGGATGATATATATATATATATATATATATATATATATATATATATATATATATATATATATATAATCGAAATATATAAACATGACTGTTGATCATAATTATGTACCGAGGGGAAACTGAAGATCCAAGAAAGATATATTGAAAAATTTCTGGTGTACAACGTGTCTAGACGCACAGCTCAGCCAATTTCATTCGGTTGAAATAAACCTTTGAATTTTGTTTTTGGCATTTTTTAAAATATCTTTTTAAATATTTTTACACTTTGTCATTCAATCACCTAATATATATGTGTGTGTGCGGGGGTTCTAATGCTAGAATAACAAAGTCCTGTCTACGACACGGAAAGATGAGTTCCAGATAATCCGAAACTCTAGAAAAGGTGAACTTTGGTCCGTTTATTCACAGTTTTCATTCGCGTGTTCAGACACCTATTCGAAAATCTCAATTAAATTTAAACAGAGTCTATCTGAAAATTAACGGGTCTACTGTGTGAGTTAAGGAGCTAAGGTGGTCTGACATATCTTGGGAGTATATACCTGTAATCTTAGCTTTCTGTAACAATTGCATTTTTTTTCACATGTCTTTGTGGCAGGACAAATCATGACTGCTTCACCTCAGCAATGCACCTGTTCAACATGTCCTCAGCATCCGGCAGTTACTGGCCGCGAATAAAACTGGGAAAAAATAGTCATTTACTTGATCATGCTCCGTGCGAATTTAGTTTTCTCCAAGATCCCGCCGGGCCGATTTTGAAGGCTTTGAGGCCTTCAAGATGGCCGTAACAACAAGGCTGACATGAAACGTGATATGGATGGAAAGAGTATTAGGCTCGAGGCTGATTATTTGAAGGCGGATAACATTCTTCTACTCCCCACATGGGTAAATAGCAGGTTCTATAGCCTGTGATGGCAACTGGCTCACAGCAGAAAAGAAATGGCAACCTACTGCGGAAAAAAAAATCTGCCTTGTCATCGAAATATACATGATCAAGCGTGTATCACGCATGTCACATAACTGACAATTGTTTTAATTTTTTCATTGTTTACATATATTTCTCATTGTTTCCTCATCTTTGTTCAGATTTATCATAACGTTTCGGCCGTTGTACGCTCGGACTTCAGGTGGTTGGAATTTAAGCATTTCGCTCACTGGGGATTGGTGACGTGTTTCCATCAGTTATCAGTTATCTCCTGTTTTTCCACTTTTGAATTACTCTTTGGGTCCTCTCATGTTATCCACTGTGCCATGTGTCCTTGAGTTCTTTATGTTAATAGCAGGTTTGCAACTGACATCCATCAAACAAAGGCAGTCTACCCCAGTGAGCGAAATAAAGGGTTCAGTTCTATCCAACTACCTGAAGAAAGCCGGGGGCGTACAACAGCCGAAACGCTGTGATAAATATGGCGACAAAGATGAGGACAATAGTCCGAATAATGTAAATAATGTACATAATGCCTCATCTCAGAAATATAGACAGTCATTTTTCTCTACCACTGGTAAAGCGGTGGTCAAGGCTCAAAGTGGTAAGAAGACTTTCTGCTTCTAGGCTGGTAGATTTTCATTTCCTTGAAAAAAGAATATATAGTCAGATACGTGTGTCTAGAATTTAGTCACTTTCCCGCCAACATGACATGACATGATATGGCTTCCCTCTTGTCTTTTCTGTATATATTATCATAGCAATTGTTTTAATTAGCTTTCTTCCTTAGTATCTCGACTGCATGGATTGGTGACTAGTTTCCATCGTTTTACTTTTGAATTAACTAGATGTTACCGTAAGTTCTATGTTAATAGTTTCTTCTATAGCACTTCTCGCTTGTGGAACACTCTTCCGGTTTCTTGCTTCCCAGTCACCTACAATCTTCAAAAATGCAAATGCAACATCAATCGCCATCTTCTGGTTTTCTGGATCCTCTTATTTTATTGTCCTTTCTCTTCATTAAAGTCTTCTCACTCCTAGTAACCCCTTGTATCTTAGTGACATTATCGCCTTTCTTTAGGGTAAAATGATTTTTTTAAAATGATTTTTCCTGCGAGTATCACGTGTTTTATCATCTTTTCCTAGCGAAATTGCACATCATGTACTAATTTACCTACAAGAATGTAATATTGTGTCGTTAATAGAGGTAAGTACTACTTCAAATGTTATAATTAATAAAATTGCTGCTTTACCGTATATAAAACAAATCCTTAAGCAAACACTCTTGACTTTCTTGTTACAAAAGTCAATGACCTCATAAATAGAAAATTGCAGATGTATTAAAAATTCAGTCCTGTATCGAAATATACATGATAGCCTAAGCGTATATCACGCATGGCATATAACTGACTATAAGTGTTTACCTATCGTTCAACCGGTGGCTGGGCATTACGTAATTATCATCATCATTATCATCATGATTACCATGACTGGGTGAGGTCGTAGGGTCGCTGTGCAGCTGAGCATCTCCCCAGTTCCATCCATACATTTGAGTTGAAAGCCGGTGAGATCATTCATTCATGGGTAGGTGATCTTGGACAAATAGAGCGGGAGGAGCCCATGCAGCTCCAGGTCAAATCATAGCCGATGTCCCACAACCTAAAGGCTCGACTTGGTCGGGCACACGTGGCCGTTGATTCCATCGGGCGGGTGATGGGTAGACCCTCCGGCCTGGTCGTTGACTTCAGTCTAGGATGCCGTCCGCCTAGCGATGCTGTGTTATCACCTCACTAGCTGCATACATAGTCATGGTACTTAGTTCCCTAACTCCCATTGTTCTAGACGGGTAGTGATCCTACAAGAAGATTCATTCGACCTTTTTAATCCTGCTTTATGTCTAACCATCCTACTCATCAGAAAAGCCTGCTGGGTGGGGACCTGTTTAGTCGACGATAACACGACCATGTGGCAGAAAGTAATAGATCTGTTGGTACAAGTAGTGTTTGAGGAGTGACCTAACATAAATGATAAAAAAAATAATCAAGCAAATTGTTTGGTTGTTCTCTACGCTATGTTGCCTAGACTCTTCGAATTTAAGCACAGTACTAGACTGACGACGAGGTCCCACAGGACTACAGTTGCTCTGGATAGATGTAACCATAAATTCTATTCTAACAGTTTCTTTTCTCGCACTTCACGCTTGTGGAACTCCCTGTCGGCTCCATGCTTTCCCAGTCAACTTTAATCTGAAAAAATTTAAGAGCAATATCGCTCGCTCTCTGCTGATTACTCTTCCTCTGTTGTCGCTCCTTAGCAATGTCCATCTTTCTAACTCTCCCACACCCATTAACCCCTTGCGTCTTTGTGGCTTTACTGCCTCAGTTGGGATGAACTCGATTAATATATATATATATATATATTATAACGTTTGAAGTAATATATATATATATATATATATATATATATATATATATATATATATATGATAAAAATATTGTTGAAAGGTATGCTACACTTATGGATAAAAGTTCTCAATATTAAAGATAGAGCGTACGTAAATATAAAAGTGAACGCAATAATCATTGAAAATTATGGAACGCTAGAATTCCAGTATCCCCTCCTCTTCGTGCGCATGTGTAGTCGGAACAAATTAAACATCACTTTAATCTGATTAGGTCCTAAAAGATGAAAGGCTTCAGTTATTTTGCCACTTTGTTATGATTTTTTCTAATATTGTTCACGTATATAAACTTTATATCTCATATTCTCCGATATATATATATATATTAGCATATATATATATATATATATCTATATATCTATATATATATATATATATATATATATATATATAAAAGAAAGAACAGCAAGATATATAATCCGGTGTTCCCATAGATATTTTTATTTTTACAAAATAGTGCTCAATGTAAATTTACAGAGCATTAATATTATAAATTATATAAATTTTTGAAACATGGTTAGAACTGTGTAACGAAAAAACCATATTTTAAATCAATATATATATATATATATATATATATATATATATATATATATTAGTACTATATATGTATATATATATATATATATATTAGTATATATATATATATATATATATATATATATATATAGTACTATATATATATAGTACTATATATATATAGTACTATATATATATAGTATATATATAGTACTTATATATATATATAGTACTATATATATATATATATATAGTACTAAACTGACAACAAGATGTCCTCCACTTTACAGTTGAACTGGCTAGATGTAACCGTAAATACAATGTTAACAGTTTCTTTTCTCGCACTTCTCGCTTGTGGAACATTCTGTCAGCTCTATGCTCTTCACTCAACTCCTTTTGATTACTCTTCCTCTATTCTCGCTCCTTAGTAATGTTCCTGTTTCTGACTCTTCCACACCCAGTCACCCATTGCGTCTCTGTGGATATACTGACTTGCTTCGGGTGAACACGATCTTAAAAAAAAGTACATTTTTCTCTCGGACACTTTATTTTATAAAGTATTTAACAATATAAAACAAAAACTGACATTTTTTCGAACTGTTGGCCTCGTCTTTATCGCCATATCCACGACGTTTCAGCTGTTGTACGCCTCGGTCTTCTTCAGCTGATTCACGCTGGAGTTTTGAATTGATGAGAGTAGATTGCTCTAATTCCACGTGACATACATTTTTTTTTTTTTTTTTTGATATTTAAATATCAGTTATGTTACATTAGAATCTCAACTTTCCAATTTTTATGTTCTCTCCGCTGTGACTAGGTATTGAACTCACAACTCTTTCAACCATCTCAACCAACGCTTTTAACCACTGTGCCATTTATCAACCATGCCGAAGACGAGCAAATAAAATTAGCATAAAGAATTTTTTTAAAGACAGCCAAACATCCTGATATTAACAAGAAACAAACACCTTTAGTTTATTCTATCGTAACTAGATATAAAAACAAGATGAAAAAAACAAGAATATAATTCACCGGTATTTAATGATTGCAATAAACACTAGATTTATCATTGACCATAAAAAATTTTTAAAACTTTAAGCCCAAGTACTATCAATAATACGAAACTCAAAAGCTCTTTTCTAGCACTGCTTGCTTGTGGAACTCTTTTCCTGTTCTTTAATCTTCAAAAATTTTATTGTAATGTTAATCACTTTCTACTGTCGTCCTGGTTACTTTTCTGTTGTTCTTGCTACTTAGTAAATAATGATAACTCCGACCTTATCGATCCAGGTAACTTAAAAGAATTTCCGAACTGAACACTTTATTTAATTTACGTGAAGGTAGTTTCTAGTTCTTCATTTATATCATCAGTTTCTTTTACTTCCCTTATTTTTGTTGTTGTTATTTTAACGTATCGGCCGTTGTGCCCTCCGGCCTTCATCAGGTGTATATGGCTCAGGGTAACCTACAGGGAATTCTGAGCTGAACCCTTTATCTAATCTACGTGGGGATAGATACATTGTGCTACAGTCCATGTCTAAGGATATATTGTCTAGTTCTTATTTTTAGTACTGTTCAGTTATTGCTACCCCCACCCCCGTTTCAACTAATTCCAAGTACGCATTACCCGGCCTAGGGATTGAAACAAAGTCACGAATTAACGAAAAATCATTTATGTTGCTCAGTTCTTTGAAATAATATGTGCGAAGAAGAAATTCTTTCGGCACGTTTAATCATGTTTTTTGTTTTGTCTTATATATATATATATATATATGTGTGTGTGTGTGTGTGTGTGTGTGTGTGTGTGTGTGTGTGTGTGTGTGTGTGTGAAAAGTGTGTATATAAATATAAATAAATATATATATATATATATATATAATTTATATATTATATATGGTAATTATTAGAAAGCGCTCAATATCAGAGATAGAGCTAACATATTTGGTTGGATTGATGTGAGTTTGTGACCCTGGGTTTCACGCTTTAGCGATCGTCAGACAAACTATATATATATTAAATAAATAATTATCAGAGGCAGATAACATAAAAAAAAAACTAGTTTTCTTTCCTCTCTCTTTAGTGCTCTACCGAGTACTGAAAAATGTTCACATCAAATAAAATAGTATTTTTGGTTGATTTTGTTTACCGGTATTTGCAGAGACTGTTAAGCCTGAAGGCGCTTAGAATATTCACAGGCATCTATATTTCTTGTTATTTTTAACATTACTCGCCCTTCATAAAAATACAAATATTTACCGAAAAAATAACCTGGGGCTCTATTTTACCGAGACTGGTAAAATAAGCTTAAAATAATGTTTTATTTTAATTTTTATTTTATTCTTCTTAAAAATAACAACACGCAGATTTTGTTAAACGAATTTAAAATCTGTTCCTCCATCAACTGTCAAAACACAAGTTAAAAATCATTTATTCATCAGCAATTATTAAAAGAAATATAGAAGTCTCTGAATATTTTAATCACTTTAGTTATAACAGTCTCTGCAAATCAAAAGCATGCCCTTGGGCATGATTCTGTTATTAATAAATAAGTGCAGAGTGCAGAGGATTCAGAAAGAGTTGGATGAGTCTAATGGTGATTACGAAGGTACGGCAGCTCGGAAAATTCACTCTGATCGTTCTGATAAGAAAAGAACTCCCGAATTTGTTGGTGAGGCCCTCAGACTCAACGCGAAGGCCTACATCAAATGCCTTGAGGAGGTAGTGCTGCTCTTGGTCAAGAGGGTGGCTGCTAGCAGACGCTATGTCTGGAGACAGGACTCTGCACCATGCCGCACAAGCAGGAGAACCTAGTCATGGTTGTCAGACAATTTCTGCGACCACATCTCCCTTTACATCTGGCCACCTAACTCCCCAGACTGCAACCCCCTTGATTATTATGTGTGGAGCGCAGTTGAGCAAGAAAGCAACAAAACTCCTTGTCACACCAAAGATGAACTGAATGAAAGGGTTATGGCAGCATTCTCCTACTTAAACAAGGAAACCGTCCAGAAGATTTGCAGGAGATTCCGAAGTCGTCTGAAGGCAAATGGTAATTTTATTGAATAAATATTTTTTATAAGATATTTTTGTGTAATTTTGGGAAATATATCTGTTATAATGTCAGTACTTTCTTTTTTGCTTAATTTAGACAACAATTTATCCATCGCAACCTGTATATGCCGATGTCATATCTGCGCACAGTGGTCTACTCAATTGATAGATTCGTTTATTACAGCTTATCAACCGTTTGCAAGTTATTTAAAGCCAGAAAATATTTTTAGATTACAATAGTGTTTTGGAGGGGGAGGGGAGGGAGGGAGACAATAACGATTTAGTGATACAGGTCTTAATAATTTAATAGTTGTAGGGGAGAGGTGGATTCATACTTTTCTCAAGGACATTTAAGCGAAAGTGAATAAAACGAACCCTACTGGAATTGGAACTCGGCTCTCTGGTTAACAATTCCAAGCCATCCTCACATTCATGCTTACACGACCTGGTACTCCCAAGCAGTCACCCATCTAGGTACTGACCAGATGCTTAACTTCAGGGATCATACGGGAACCGATGTTTCAACGTGATATGGCCATAAGCTCTCGACAATTTTCCTCTCCTTTGTAGCTTTGTCTTTCTTCTTTCTATCTCCCCCAATCCCTGTATTGTTAACCATTTATATAAACTCGTCAAATAGATTGTATGCCGCTTTTCCCTGTCCTCCTTGCCTTCAGTATATCCTGTGAGTGTCAAATTTCTCAGTCCTCTCTCGATGTAGCCTAGAAACTTCAACAGTCTCTTTCTTATACTAAGTAAAATGTACTTTTTTCAATTTTCTCTAAAACCTCACTGCTCAAATGTACAGTCCATGGTTTTCTCAGCATCCTTCTGTAGAACCATATTTCTGTTGCTTCAACTCTCTTCTTCATCTGTGATGAGATTGTCCAGCATTCACTTCCATTTGTTTTACATCAATAGCGGCATTTTTCTAGTTTTCAATGTGATGATCGATATATTCACGAATTATAATACTTTTCGGTAAGTAACAAGTTAACCTCCGAAAGACTGTGATGTTTGTGTGACCAATGTAAGAAGTTATTGTTGCTTTTTGTTCATTGGTATTGGATATCCAATCTTCCAAAACGACGCCAGATTTTTTTAATCGGGCAAGGCAGTAAAGCCACAGAGACGCAACGGGTTATTGGATGTGGGATAGTTAGGAATAGGAAGTTTGCATGAGAGAGGAAAACAAAAGAAGAGTAACCAGAAGGACATTAGATAGCGATTGACATTGCACTTAAATTTAAAATTGCCTGGAAATCATGGAACCGGAAGGGAGTTCCACAAGCGAGAAGTGGGGGTGAAGAAACTGTTAGCATAAAATTTGCGGTTACATTTCTCCAGCCAAACTGTAAACTGGTGAGACCTCATCGTCATTCTAGTACTGTGCTTAAATTCAAAGAGCCTAGGCTTTCTATTGAAGAGCTCATCCAAACAATTACCATTCACGGAGGTGGTATTTTGAGGTGTCAAGTTATTGGTAATGATATAAACTGTATTGACTTCACGGAGGTGGTACTTTGAGTTCACAAGTATTCGGTAATGATTAGGTTAGGTGTTTTAGACATTTTACAGTCAATGATGAAATCTATTTTGTGTATTGCAATCATTAAGTGATATGTACTGACGAGTTATATTTGTAATGGCTTTTTCATCTTGTTTATAACGATGGTGCATCTGGTTACGGTATAATAGTTTAATGATGCTCTTATTTTTTTGTTATTTTTTATTGCTCTACTTTTTGCTAAACTGATTTGAGGTTAATTTCATTTGCTCGGCATTGACATGATTACAAGGATTATTACTGATAAGTGGTTCATGTAGCTCAATTCTTTATAAATTACTGTTTGCGAAGAAGAATTTTTTTTTCTCTCAACTAATTATGTCTTTTTTTTTTTCAAAATAGGTATTTTTTATCTGGGAGTCCATTTATATTTGCTATTACGAAAAAGAATTACCAGAATTTTCTTCTTTTTCTCCAAACTAAAAAGTAAAACATGTCAGATTGTTAAAAATTTATTATTTTATTTATTATATTATATATATATATATATATATATATATATATATATATATATATATATATTAAAAGTAAAAAAAAAAAAGAAAGAACAGTTAGATATGTAACCCGGTGTTCTTATTGATATTTTTATTTTTATAAAACAGTGCTTAATGTAAATTTACAGAACATAAATATTATAAATTAACGGATGTAAAAATACGGTTACATCGCTACACAGGAATTACTATGTTTCAAAAACAGAAAACCAAAACTTAAAATTCAATTATATTAAATTAAAAGCATTAATTCTGTTTCATCAAGATTCGCTTAAAGATGAAAATTTTGTTTTCTGTTTTTGAAATATGGTAATTCCTGTGTAGCGATGAAACCATATTTTTAAATCAGTTTATTTAATATATATATATATATATATATATATATATATATATATATATATATATATATATATCTTGTTGTAGCATACCTACGGACAATAATGGGTATGTCCCCATTCACATAAATACAGTAGTAAATACTGTATGTTGGTCTGCAGTTGGAGATTCGTCTCCCGCTGTACTAGTCAAACTTCCTGCCTCCAGGCAGAGAGGATCCCCAGACGAGGCTATGTCGAAGGGTAGAGTCTCGTCTCGGTAAACAGCTACCCGACCCCGTTTTATGCGGTGTCTACGGGGAAATTTTGTCCGAGCACATTAAATTCGGCCTTATGCCACATTTGACCGCGTCATTTAGAGATTCATTGTGGAATTCACTTGACTCACTTTTAGCAGTTGACTACCTCTTCTACGCGTCGCTGGCGAATCTTATATTTGTTGTTCTTGTCCTAGGTATTAATGTTCATTACCAACTTTCGTGTGATTATTATATTCAGTAAACTTCCCTAGGTCATATATATATATATATATATATATATATAGGTACGTGGCCGAGTGATCAAATCGTTCGCTTTCTAACCGGGAAACACGGTTCGAATCTCACCATGGTCTATTTGTCAGGAAGATAACTTCTTGAGGATAACGGTCTGGAGGAGGTGATCCCAGCGTGTGGCACCGTTACAATGTGCCTGAAAATCATACCACGACTTGACCCAAGCCTTGTGAATGAAACTGGGAAGACGGTACCCTAAGGGACCGTCGATAGCTGTGCTATCACAAGTCACCGTTTGAGCGTGCTGGCCTTCTTCAGATTGTTGATCACGCTAGAAAACACACTCTCTCCCAGAAACTGTAACTAAGGTCTGCTCAGCATAGCTTTAGTATAAACAATATATGAGCTCTGTGTGCACAACATGCGCCTGAATAAGCGTCTGCAATAGGGATTAGCTAGCTTAAGACGAGTGATCAGCCATTAACATTAATATATATAATATTCAATATATTAATATTCAAGCTCTGAAGCAGAGACGCCATCAAAATCCTGCTTTAACAATTTTTTTCCCTTACATGATTTTATCAACAATAGTCCCTACTAACATGCATAAGTGTAAAACAAAAAGCACTATCCAATGCTGACCTTCATTTATCGTTCACAATAGGAGAGTCCATCATAGTTTCAGTATAAACCACAGTATAAACAAACACAAAATGCCCCTGGGCAGGCGTCTATAATGATCTAGTAGACGGGTATCCTCGAATACGTGTGACCAGCATATATATATATATATATATATATATATATATATATATATATATATATAATGCTAATGTCAGTGTGTCGCTGCGTCACACTTTTTCTACTTAACGGGACACAACTCTCTAACTTTCAATAGCTAATTTCCAATGAAATTATTATGGTTCTCAAATTATAGTGTTTCAAAATAAAATTCTGCGTGTTTTGTAACTTTAGCCTTAGAACCCGTAGCCCAACATATCATATCATTTTTAATCAGGCCAACCCCGTGAGCAAATTAAGACCATTCTGGGCCGGATCCAGATCCATAATCCTGAAATTTGGGATTCCCAAGTGTGCATTACTGTGATTGTTTTTGGTGATATTTTTACGTGACTTTTTCCAACGACTTTTTTGTAGGATAACAATTTTTAGAATTTGGAAATAAATTTGGAAATAATCGAAATTTTTAGAATTTGGAAATAAATTTGGAAATAATCGAAATTAATTTCAAAATCCAGGGAAAGTCACCCATGAAATAAAAAAAATAATTGTTTGTACGGAAAGTAAGGACCTACGCACACCAAATTGTCTTTAAATTCAGCGGCAACAGAAGAATTATCATTGGACATTTAAAAGGTAAGTTTAAATATTAATGGAATGCAGCGATCAATTTTGAGTTCTTCTGTAGTTTATTGTTTCATTTATTCCTCCCTACCGATTGGGATGAAGACACAATCAATGCCACCTATAAGGAGAGTTCCTCTTGCTGACCACCATCCATTCTTGTCATCAGCGGCGGTGTGTGCTACTCCTGAACTCCCCGACTTGCTTTGTGAACCTGGCAATCGTATCAACATTAGCAGTTTTCTACCTACATTTATTTATATTACAAATTAAACTAACCACAACTGACTATTAAAGGATGAAATATTTTCGCTCACTTTTACGTCATTCGAGATAAGAAGCCACCCCCCCCCCCGTCATTCCGGGGGGGGGGGTTCTTATCGTCCAAATCCGTGAATTTGTATTACTCATGCTAAGTCGCGAGAAAACGTTCTATAAAATTCACTATATTTTATCCATAATTTTGAACGTGTTAAACCTATTCAACTATTTAGCAAGAAAAATCTCAACTTGATGTTAAAAATCGCCGCAACACATTGTTGATTTATTTAAAATTGAATGATCTATTATGATATTTTTCTAATTTGTATTTAGGTACATTGTATTTGTTTTCAATTTTTCTAGTTGAATTGTTCACCGAGTTGAACTGTTCACCTATATTGCATATAATCCACTATTATACATAAGTGAAAATAAAATTTGTATTTTATGTGAATACTACTTTATGAACGATAATCTACACCCAGCAGCAAGGCTCCTGATCGGGAGATTAGAGGTTTTGAGAAGCGTGGAACTCCCTCTTAATTGTTGTTGTTCCCAGGTCCACCCTGACCCGGGGTGGTGACACCTGTTACGCTCCCAGCTATAGATAAATAGCGAAAGCCCCGAAACAAAAATCAACCGTAAATTTTTATAGTAAAATTACCAACAATACATTTTATGTTCTACAATATATAAATATATATATATATATATATATATATATATTCTTGTGGTAGGATCCACCTAATTTGCATAGTGGAGTACCGACCATATAAATATGGTTGGTACAGGAAAGAGAGGGAGGAATCAAGAGATTCTACCAGAGACTCTGCCCGACTACGACTCAGTCAACACATTCTCCAGGAACGGTCTTACCAGGAATATACAAAAGACTATATGTAAATATTGTGTACACTTTTCTTGTTCCAATACATTTTGTTCTAAGTACATTTTGTGTTGCATTATTATTCCATGCATTAGTCAAGTTTCAACATATATATATATATATATATATATATATATATATATATATATATATAAAACATACTTTTACTCTGAAAGCATAAAATTATGTACAAAATATCTGTAGTTGAAAGCATAAAATTACGTACAAAATATTTAGATTTCGGCATTAAATAACTCATAGAGGTTGATATGCAGCTAAACAAAATCAACCAACCATCTACCTTATGAAAATTGAGATGTGATTGGAGGCGTATCATAGGTTCGAAATCCTTACACCGGCCCTGCTTGACGTGGTGATCTGACTAAAATCCCGAATAACTTACTTTGACAATTAGTAGATAATATTGGGAAGTTATGACGGCTATCCTCTTAGAAAAGAGATTAGAGTGAAATTAAAAGTAACAATCATTAGTATTAAATATTTCTTACTCTGTTGCCATACATTCGCATTATTAGATTAATTAGAATATTATAGCTATAGCAGATTTACCAAGCCTTGCCATTAAGTATTAAATTGATAGCTTATGTTCTTATTAGCATTGGATCTTCGCACTAGAGGATTTGATGACTGTTGCTTGGGATAAAATAATAGTTATCATCACGACTCTTGTAACCCATTACACTCGTAGGTTTACCACATATACTGCAACTGTAACAGCAGTGCATATGTCAAAATAGCCTGACGAAGTCCGTCCTAATAAATATACATGTGGCGGTTTTTCACTAGGGGTGGGCTATAGAGACCAAATTTTTCAAAAAATGTGGGAAAGTGTTTTATTCCACTCATTTGTGTTCAAATAGAAGGAAATGGGCCAACTTTTTGAAAATTGGGATGGAGCCCGACCGAAACATGCCCAGACCCAGCCCGGTGCTCCCAAAAATCATGCGTAACTTGCCCTGAATTTCGCAATTTTTATGTAATATAGATGTGTTTTAACTAATATCTTTCTCAATTGTGAGTGTTGGTATGAGTGTACCAACACTCACAATTGTGACAATTTAATGACCACCCAAATAACATATACGTATAATTCAATGGTGTCTCTACGGGTTCCATCCTTGGGCCAACATTTACCAATTCCTACATGACTAATTTAGAAAATAACGTACTTAATACCACAAAAAAAACCCTCAGTTTATCTAAGATATGTAGATGGCATTCTCGTTTTAGACAAAGACAGATATGAAATACATGAACTACAAGAAAACTTAAAAACAAACTCCGTATTTATGTTCACATATGAACTTAACAAGGACAAAAAAAAACCCGTTCTTTGATGTATTGACAGACAGTAAGAATAATGATACATTTACTATCCTTAAACTCTCCTCATGAAAAATCAACTGGTATACGTGCAGGTGCACCCTCAAGTATAAAAGTGAATGCCCTAACTATTAGAAAATAGCTATTATACGAAACTTAATTAAGTGTGTACAATCAAATTATTCAACAAGAAAGATTTTCTACACTGAATTAAAAAATATTAAACAAACACTCATTAATAAATACTCTCCTAATTACATTGCCGATAAACAAATTAGACAAACTTTTAAGAATATAAACATAAATGAAAATGAATACAATACATCATCAAATAACTGTAAACATATCAAACTACTATATCGTAATCAAATGCATTCTAACTATAAGCAGGAGGAAAAAAAATTCTAAAAATACTCATAAACACTAATATATCCCTCACCGATCCAAGTAAAAAATATATACTATACTAAATTTAATACAACCATCCTAGTTGTCCAAAAATATTCTTTTCCGTCAACTAGCATCTTACAAAAGGCCAACATTGTATATCAGTCTAAATGTCCTTTGAGAGATTGTATCTCTGATAAAAATGTTGATACGTATGTTGGTTTTACTACAACGATGCTTACGTGCCTTACGTTAGATTTGGATGGGCATAGTTCAATCTCACAGCATTTAAAAGAACACTCTTCCCACATTCACTGTTTAAATAGATTTTAATTAAAAATACATCTATATTACATAAAAATAATAATAAGCAAAAACTAAAAATCCTAGAAGCCCTTTATATACGAGAATTAAAGCCAAAAATAAATAAAAAGTAAGAGAAAAAAGTAAAATACAAATAATTGTATATATATATAATATATATATATATATATATATATATATATATATATATATATATATATATATATATATATAAAAAGACCAGACAAACCTACCCAGGTTTCACCTAAGCTGGCTTTCCTGACGATCCGCTTAGGTGAAACCTGGGTAGGTTTTATATGGCTCACTAGGTGTATCTAGGTCTGCTCTACGGTTGTATTGAGATTTTTGTTAGTTAGTTGTTTACTCGTGTCGGGGTTTTTTCTTTGGGCTTCAAACCTGTATCTGTGCGATTTTTTTTCGACAGACTTTCATGTTTCTAGCTCTTTCTTTTTTTTAAACCTTTTACTCCCTTTGAGATTGATTTGGTTATTGGCAAATCAAAAATTCGAAGTTTTTTTTGTATAAACTATATTTGATATATATATATATATATATATTATATATATATATATATATATATACAAGAAAAAATTTGAAAACATCTACTTTGATCTGTTTTGCTAATGAAGCGGTGTAATCTGAAAAAAATTCAGGTGTCACTGGTTGATCAAATAAGCATGTTAATGTTAAAAAAATTTAACTTATAATAAACATTCCATCAGATTCTCGTCAGATTTATGTACCCACACTCACCCACAAGTGCAAAAACACGCATATACACACACACATGCGCGCACACACACATATATATATATATATAAAATATATATTTTGAAAAAAGTTATGCTATATTTATGGATTAAAGTGCTCAATCTCAGAGATAGAGCGTATGTAAAGGGGCGACAGTCTGTGTCATGCTAAACAAAATTTGCGTTTAGCATGAAACAGGTTGTCGCCTCTGGGTGTTGATTTCAATGTCACTTATATATATATATATATATATATATATATATATATATATATATATATATATAGAGAGAGAGAGAGAGAGAGTGAGAGAGTGTGTGTGTGTGTGTGTGTGTGTGTGCGCGCGTGTGTGTGTAACAGATAATATCGGGTTATTATGAAAGGATCCTTTCATAAAAAATAGTATGAAATCAAACGTATCAATTATTAGAATTATATATATATATATATATATATATATATATATATATATATATATCATAATATGACATACTGCTTTTTAAAAGAAAGAAAGAAAGAAAGAAATAGATTTTGTTGACTTAATAAAAAACTGAGCATATCATGGCCCGAACATGTGAGCAACGACGAAGTTCTAGAAACAATGGAAACACAAAGGTCACGTATACTTAATGTCAAGAAGAGACAACTGAAATTTCTAGGGTACATAATGAGGAAAGAGGGCTTGGGAAATTTGATACTCACAGGACCGATTGAAGACAAGAGCGACAGAGGAAAACAACGCGTAGCCTAACTGGTGAGTTTGAGTGACTAGATGGTAGAGTAGGTTTTAGGAGAGATATCAAAAAGACAAAATTTATTAAGAGCTACAAATGATACGAAGTTGTGGAGAGTCATGATCACAAGAAGAAAAAGAAGAAGAGGGAATAACTATTTGTCTTTAATCAATCATCTGAGCTCAGTTATTACAAAGTATAATAGATCAGCAATGTGATGGTAAAGTGAGATAGAGTCGAACTAGTGCAAAATAATGATTTAAACGTACCGGCAGATGAAGTAGCCGGCCTTGGCATGGTAAATACGGACAAGTAATTAGCTAAAATATAAGACTGCTTCTTATCAGTAAAAATAATTTGGAAAGAATCTCACTGGTTGTTGGTAAAATACTTATGTAATTTATAACAATTATTTAATCACGCCGAGATAAATGTCTAAGCACGTAATGGCATAATTGCATTCACTTATTCAATCTAAGTAATTTACGAACGAATAGTGAGACTCTTTTTGATAATGAAAATATATATTTGCTCTATTTAATCTTCGTAAATATACCAGATTTGTTTTTTGTTCCTTCGAACAGCTAACAGTCTATGAGAATATATGAGGTAAGCCTAGTCATTAATTAATGGGGTACTTATTTGAGTTGACACCGCTTTAATATTATTTACTGTATAATTTTACGTGATACTTCGCCCAGGTCATCAAAAATGACAGCATATATGAACTTGATATTTACTTAAGTCCTTACTATTATTAAGTTTGAGTTTTTTTAATATATTTTTTTAAATTATTATATTACTGTAATAATTAGTGCGGTAATTATTGAGGGATCAATTTATTACTTAATTACAATAGAAAACTGACCTTCCACTACATGTCCATTAGAATGTTATATTGATGTCGTCAAAAGTGAAGGCATGTATGAAATTGATATTTTAAGTTCTTATTATTTCGTTGACGCATGAGTGTATAGATTGAGTTTAACATAGACTCTAGTCGAGATTAATATATTTTTTCACTAAGTTAAATTACGAACAATGCAAAAGTATGTATAGTTACGTTTTATATCTTATTCAAAAGCATTTGTTAAAGTAAGCCACAGCAAACAGTTGGAGCAGCTATGTAACACTGACATAATTTGGTTTGGTTTTTACGGTATATCAACCTCAATGGGTCATTTAATGCCGACAACTTTTTTTATTATTATTCCTGGTAATATTTTTGTTTTGTCAAAAATCTATTTCTGTTAATATTTTTTCCTCAAAAACGTACAGCTGGTAATATTATTTTTTCAAAAACATATAGCTAGTAATATTTTTTTTTCTTCAAAAGTTTATTTCTGGTAATAATTTAAAAAAAAAAGTATTTCTGATATTAAAACCTATTTTTATACATTTATAATGCTTTTTACCTCAGTTTCAGGGTTAACTATTTGCCCATAGCTGGGACCCAAACAGGTGCTACCACCCCTGGGTCAGGGTGAACCTGGGAACACCAACAATTAAGAAGTTGTTCCACGCTCCTCAAAACATCCTGACCAGAGGTTTTGCTGTTGGACGGAGTTTATTGTCTTACCCAGGACGCAGATGTAGTTTATCGTCATTCCCAGGACGCGGATGTAGTTTATCGTCATACCCAGGACATAATTTGGAAGGATATAAAAATAATCTAGACCCTACACAAGAATCAAACCACCTGCATCAGAAAATGAATTCAGTAAACATACAAAAATACAACAGGTGTAAAACAAGGATGTTCCCTCCGGACTGGAGTTGTTCTGAGAGAATTCGACGTCCTACCAGGATTTATTATTGGTAGCCACAATCTTAACAACATAAGATATACAGGTGACACAGTGTTGATAGCAGACACGAAAAAGAAACTACAAAACTCCTACAGAAGTTAATGAAGCAAAGTGAGAAGAAACGACTGAACATCAACTGCAACAAGACAGAATGAATGGTTGTTAGCAAAAAGGAACAATCTAACAGGCAAATTACAAATTGGTAATGCCAAAGTACAACAATTTAAATATCTGGTTAAAGTTTTAACAGAGGACGGAAAGTTCGACACTGAAATCTGAAGGCGCATTGGGATAGTGAAAGATGCCTTCCGAAAGCTAAGCAAAGTATTAAGAAACAATAAAATACCTGGGAAGTGTTTTAACAGAGGACAGAAAGATCAACACTGAAATCTGAAGGCGTATTGGGATAGCAAAAGATGCCTTCCGCAAGCTAAGCAAAGTATTAAGAAACAGTAAAATATCTGAGAAGTGTTTTAACAGAGGACGGAAAATGTAGCACTGAAATCTGAATGCGCATTGGGATAGCGAAAAATGACTTCCAAAAGCTAAGCAAAGTATTAAGATACAGAAAAATTTCGTTACAATAACAAAAAAGAAAGAAAAAAGTCCTGAAGTGTTGCGTAATATCAACCCTTCTATAGGGCAGAGAATGCTGGACAATTTCCACGCAGCAGATAATGAAGAGACTTGAAGCAACTGAAATGTTGTTCTACAGAAGGATGCTGAAGATAATATGGACCAAACATGTGAGCAACGACGAAGTTTTAGAGAAAAAAAAAGGAAACATATATAACATCAGGAAGAGACAGTTGAAATCTCTAGGGTACATAATGAGGAAAGAGGGCATGGGAAATTTGATACTCACAGGACAGACTGAAGTCAAGTGAAACAGAGGAAAAAAAAACATAACCTACCAGCGAACTGTAAATGGATGGCAGAACAGAGTTTAGGAGAAATAGCAAAAAGACAAAATTTATTAAGAGCTGCAAAGAACAGGTTGTCTTCAGCTAGAAACTTAATAGTAACAAATAAAATGAAATGTTTTGTTTATTTGCCCCAACTCGGAGTTTCATGGAGATGTAGCCACCCATGGGCGTTAGGGAGTGCTTGAATTGAATTATTTTTATAAGGTGCGAGACAAATTTTCTGTATGTTCATACTTTTTTTTTTAAGCATTTCACCCCAAGCAAGGCGGGAGTGCCACTAGCACGCAAGGGGTTATAGAAAATGGGAGCAAGAGTAAAGAGGCGTGATAGAGGAAAAGGTGAAGAGAAAGACGGGAAATTAGATTAAGGCATTGTCGATTGATATTTCATTTGAATATTTGGAGATTATAGCTATCAGGGAAGCAAGTAAGGGAAGGGAGTTCCACAGACAGGAAGTGCAAGACATGAAGCTATTGGAGTAGAAAAGACGGCTACATTTAACCGTTTCGACAGTGAAAAGGTGGGACTGAGATGCCAACTGAGTGGCATATTTAAATTCAGTCCGAGCAGTTACCGTGAAAGTATTTGTAGAAAAGACAGAGGGAAGCGACTGAAGACGAGATGCCAGATCAAGACCAACCACATTGCATATGCGTGTCTGGATTTAACGATATTGCATAAGGCTTTACTAAAAAAAACATCTTCATGTATTGCATTGTCCGGAAAGTTCATACCGATTTTTAGTCGTTCATATTACAATAGGTCAGAATACGTCAAATTTATCGACAGATATATGCTTACGTTTCCGATTAGAGCACACTTCAATCTATATCTTGAGAAAGAAATTTTACGACTACTTAATTCGTGTCAATTTTGAATCCATATGAAGAGGGAAAATTTTAAGGTGCATTTTAGACACTTTGTTATACCAGAACATTACCTATTCTATTGTAATAGACTCTCCCACACATAATAAGTAGTAGTAGTAGTAACGGTCACCAGTTGGGCTCAGTGGAGTTGAGTGAGTCAGTCGATGTCGGACATTGAAGAATCAACCATCACAACTAGATTGCTGCGTCATTAACTCATTTCAAGTTCCTAACGTTTTGTACGTCGGACCCTTTTAGGACCGACTTAGCGAAATACAAGCCTCCACTGTGAAAACTACTCTACAACACACTTGATGCTTTTTTTCTTTTTTACCGTAAAGGCAAAAATGGCTCGTAAGCAACAAAAAAGATAATTGTTGCGTACAGTGAAGGTGTTTTAGCTGACAGTACTATACAGAAGTGGCTTGCTAAGTTTAGAGTTGATGATTGTAGACTTATTGATGAAGAACATTCAGGCAGACTCCCCTCTACAGATGACAACCAAATCAAGACATTGATTGAGAATAACCCGCATTACACAACGCGGGCATTGGCAGAAACATTAAATCTATCAAAATTCATCATCTATGAATAATTAGTGAAGCTTGGGTACTCAAATCGCTACGATGTTTGAAAAGAAAAGAATCTTTTGGGTCACATTTCATTTGTGATTTGCTGTATAAACGCAATGAAAATGCACCCTTTTTAAAGCAAATTGTAACGGGTGATGAGAAATGGATCGTTTACAACGTTCAGCTAAAAAAGATCCTGGGGTTAATCTACATGAGCCAACTTTAGCCACCTCATAAGCAGGTTTTCATCCTATGAAAGTCATGCTGTGCATCTGATGGGATTGGAAAGGAATCCTGTACTATAAGCTTCTGCCAAGTAACCAGTCAAGTGATTCTGAAAAGTACTGCCCGCAGCTGGACTGATTAAAAGCAGTAATTCAAGAAAAAACGCCCAGAATTGGAAAACAAGAAAGGTGTTTTCCATAAGGATAATGCCAGACCTTACGTTTCTTTGGCGATCCGGCAAAAATTGTTGCAGCTTGACTGGAATGTGTTACCCCACCCGCCATATTTGCCAGACATTGCTCCTTCGTATTTTCCTTTATTCAGGTCCTTGCAAAATAGTCTCAATGGTAAAAATTTTAATTCTTTGGGTGACATAAAAAAACACCTTAATGAGTCTTTGCCGAGAAACCTCCGAAATTCTGGAAAGATGAAATCTTTAAGTTGAAGGAAAAATGGAAATGTTGTGCAGCAAATATTTAGTTGAATAAATAATTAATGGTATAATTTTCTTTTGTGTTTTAATTTCCTTAAAAATCGGACAAGCCAATCTTTTCTTTATATAACTAAAAAAAATTGCAAACATCCGTAAATTAAAAAAGTTCACGCGTGATATCGAAATGAGGAGTAAAATTGACACCAAAAAAATATTTTTACAAAGGTTTCCAATATAATGGCATATTCAATATAAAAGTAATGAAAATTTCATAATTTTTAAAACATAGGATAGGGATTATTTCTTAATCGGTTTTACAACATGTAAAGCCACTAAGATACAAGTGGATTACATTACAAGAATTAGGAACAGAAACATTACTAATTAGCGGGAAGAAAAAAGAGTAATCAGGAAGACAGTAGATAGGGATTGACATTGCGTTTAATATTTTTCAGATTAAAGTTGGAAAGTATTGAGCCAGAAGGGAGTTCCACAAGCGAGAAGTGCAAAAAGGAAACTATTAGCATGTAACTTACGGCTACACATGGCTATTTCAACTGTAAATTTCGGAGATCTTGATTCCAGTTTAATTTAACCGTAGCATATTAGTTTGCCAAGTAGTTATTTACCAGTTTCTTAAATGGACCTTTTATTTATTAACTACAAAATTTTATGTAAGAAGTTGAACGAGCATATAACTATTTAGCACTATGTTAAATTACCTTCCCGATCTTTCGCAATTACTTCTTAGGAAAGTTGAACGTCAGACTTCGATACATCACACGAAATAATGTAACAACCTGTATCTGCCGATAAGGAAATTGTCTAGGATTGAATGTCCGAGAAATTATCATAGAAAATATGCGTCCTCCGAAAGGAATCAAACTTGTATCCTATACAGAACCGTCATATAGCCTGACGTGCTTTAACCAATTTCGCTACAGAGGAGCGTTTCGGTTAGCAAGGTCGATTTTACTGTTTTTAAACTACAATTTTCTATGATTTTCTCAAGTACATTCAGGCCGGTAAATGTTGTTAATACTGTTTATTATAAACAGAGCATTTACTTAAATATTTGCATCTATAAAAAAGAATGCATAAACATAAAAATGTCTTAAAATAATTGTCGGACTTTAGCCATTTCATAATGTGTGGCGTCATTTGTTTACATTTGGATACGCACCGAGCAGATATGAACGGACGTGAGAAAATCATGGAAAATTGTAGTTTAAAAACAGTAAACTCGACCTTGCTAACCGAAACGCTTCTCTGTAGCGAAATCGGTAAAAGCACGTCAGGCTATATGACGGTTCCCTATAGGATACAGGTTCGATTCCTGTCGGAGGACGCATATTTTCTATGATAATTTCTCGGACATTCAGGCCGGTAAATGTTATTTAATGCTGTTTATTATAAACAGAGCATGTACTTAAATATTTGTATCTATTAAAATGAATGTATAAACATAAAATGTCTTCAAATAATTGTCGGACTTTGTCCATTTGATAATATATATATATATATATATATATATATATATATATATGAAGAGAGAGAGGGAGCAGGCACTAGGGAATTTGCTACAAAACTCTATCTGTAGCATACTATTAGAAAATACAAGTATAATAGTCTGATCCACTTGTAGAAAAGATTAAAAATAATGGAAGCGTGAATAAGATTAATTATGAACAATCTGCTGACCGTTTTGGAAAAGGAAACCATTCCTATAACTTCGCACACATACATAAAGAAACTCACATACCGTTAAAAATGAAATATATATATATATAAATTCATCTTTGATAATGATTAAAGAATAGCTGAAAGCGCTCGGATATGCAAAACATTTGGACAATATCTACACACTTTGTGTCAAGAGAAGAAAACACATACGAACAGAAGAAAATCGTCTTAAATGATACCGATATATATATATATATATATATATATATATATATATATATATATATATATATATATATATATATATATAATATAACAATACAATGAATGTCTATTATGTCTGATCATGAGCCGTTCCAATGTTCGAATATCTGCTTTAATTTCTGGTGAAAATAAAGACTAAATTTGTCCAGCATTTGGATATTTTTTATTAAGTTGGTCCTAAGCTTTCGGCTGACATGAGCCATCCTTAGAGTGGTTATACAGACAGGAAACAAAGATATCCACCGCTAAAGATGATATTTTATTTTGACATAGAAGTCGCGGAATAACAAACGCAGATCACAAGTTCAAGATGCGGTTATATGACGTCATATCACGTGATTGACAGAAGTATTACAACTGAACCAAAGTCTACATGCAAGGTAACGTGTTGTGACTAGTTTGAAAGGTAATTTCGTTGAATGTGGGTTGCTTTATTTTTAATGTAGATGGCCTCCAATATCTAATGGTTCTTTTTACTGTGTGTATGTGTGAGAATTGTTGTGTTATCAACTAATATCTTTTTAATATTATGTACTTGACTATGTTTTTCTAAGAAATCTTGCTTAATAGAACTAAGATCAGAAAGGTGACAGGTAAGTCTACGGGAGAGCGTGGTTGTAGTAAAACCAATATTTGTAGCGGGTGTATTATTAGTATCAGAGATATAATCTTTGAACGGGCATATAAAATGATACACTACATTGTTTTTTGTAGAGGGTTTAGTCAATTAACCTCATAGTTTCTAATAACCCTTCAACTACACACCTAAATCCGGTGAGGATATATATATATATATATATATATATATATATATATATATATATATATATATATATATATATATATATATATATATATATATATATATATATATATATATATATATATATATGTATGTATGTATGTATGTATGTATATATATATATATATATATATATATATGAGCAAAAAAGAAACGAACACAAGAAGAGAGAAATACAACACATACACACGCACATATACATGTGTGTATGTGTATATCTCTCTCTTTCTCTCTCTCTCTCTATATATATATACACATATATACACACACTCACATATATATATATATATTTATATATGTGCAAACAAGATTAATTTTTGCTGCTCATATATATATATATATATATATATATATATATATATATACGAGGGGTACTGAAAAGCAGAGAAATTTTCAGCACATGCTCGTGTGTGTCTCTGTGTGTATGTCTCTGTGTGCGTGTGTATGTGTGTGTGTGCGTATATCCGTCTATTGATTTCTCCCTCAATCAAAACGACGCAATAACCTGTGTGTGCACACCGTTTGGACAAATTTAGCACCAAATGAGTCAAAACTTTGGATAGATCTCTCCCCGTGAAATCCCTCTTGTTTTACTTTTTGCGTGACCGCATTGATAAAAAAAAAAAAAAACTTTAAGTTCTTCTTTAACCGCATTCAGGACATATCTGCTACTTCGAAGAAGATAGTCCGTTCTTTTAAAATAGATTTTTTTGGGAATCCTACATTCAAAAAATAAACCACCTGGACATGTCCAGATAGTACGTACACGATATACTTCTTAAGCTTCTAGCTACGATTCGTTTCGGTCAACATAATCAAGCCCCTAAAAATGACGGCGGGGTGGGCATTTCTTTAGACAACAAAACAAACTACTGATAAACCTTCGAACGACAGAGAAAAAATATAGAAAGATTTGATGAAGAAACTAAAGAGCGGGAAAAGCAAAATATGAGTTTCTGGAAGTTAATCCGGAAACATCTTTGGCCACGCTTTGAAAAGAATCGTGCAAAAAAAAAAAAAATGAAACTGAAAATATTGCTTCCCTTCCAGGCTGTTGTGATTGGATGCCGACCCCTCCCTGTGGGACAGAAGATAAAAGTTCTTGAATCGAGAGTGGTCGATATTAATCTTAGTGTACAACGAACTGTCCATCACAATATTTAAAAAGATAAAATAAAAGATAGACTTTTATCATAGATAGATAAGGAATACAGGCGATGGATAGATAACGAAGTTATATGGTCGGGTAGACGAGTAAAAACTGTTGCTGTTCCATATTATGTTTTTCTCTGAAACGATGTAGATAAAACGGAGACAGAAGTGATGATAAATAAAATAGATAGATAGATAGATAGATAGATAGATAGATAGATAGAAACGTTCTGTGATAAAAAGAAAAAAAACTGTGTGATAGATAGATCGATAGATAAATAGATAGATAGATAGATAGATAGATAGATAGATAGATAGATACGTTCTGTGATAAAAAGAAAAACTGTGTGATAGATAGATAGATAGATAGATAGATAGATAGATAGATAGATAGATAGATACTGTCTGCGAATGAAGGAAAGAAACTGTGATAGATAGATAGATAGATAGATAGATAGATAGATAGATAGATAGATAGATAGAAACTGTCTGCAAATGAAAGAAATAAATTGTGTGATGGATAGATAGAAACTGCGAATGAAAGAAACTGTGTGATAGATAGATAGATAGATAGATAGATAGATAGATAGATAGATAGATAGATTTCAGTGTTCCATTTCAAACATAATGAAGCTGGAGGACTTGACAAACTTAACTCTCACGGGGGATATGGGGGATAAGAGAGATAGGGGAAGGCACCGAGCCACTTACCTGATGAGCTTGTGTATACTGATGGCTGAACGGGCGTGGGAATCCCTGGCATCAGCAAAGAAAAAAACAGCCTCATGAGGTAGGAAGTTGTGGTGAGCCATGATCGCCTACATCCGAAAGGGAGGCGGTACGTAGAACAACAAGCAGAAGTTTTCACATCAACTATCCTATCAATATATCAATATACCAAAACTGACCGTTCATATTGTTAGATAATTTGTAAGGTTAAATTTAATTGTGTCTAACAGTCTGCTAGTGATAATCATCCAAGGTGCTTGGCCGGTTTCAGATTAATCAAACGTTTCATAAAACCATTACTACTGTAGTGAGGTCGATTTTCTCAAGCTGTTTCATATTTGTACTTATACTCCGAAACTTAGCCTATCTGAGTTAATGTTACCCTTGCGATATCAATGCGTACGTCTGGAAATATAATTTTAAAAAAGCGTCAGCTTCTTTCTTTATATGCAATACATTCAAGTATAGTCCTGGGTATGACGATAAACTACATCCGGCAGCAAGGTCTCTGATCGGAAGATTGGAGGTTTTGAATAGCATCGAACCACCTTTTAATTGCTCTTGTACCCAGGTCCATCATAACGGGGTGGGGGTGATAGCACCTGTTAGGGCCCCAGCTATGGATAAATAGTTAATCCCCACAAACACTATGAAAGTATAAAAATATATTTTATATTAAAAATACTAGCAATACATTATTATATAAAAAAGTCAACGAACCATACTTATTAATAGTAGAATTACAAACAATAAATTCTATAGCAAAATGAGCCACAATAAATTTTATCTGTAGTTGAAGCCATGAAACTATGTTCGAAATATTTATATTTTGGTATTAAATAACCCATAGAGGTGTTGATATGCCGCTAAACAAAATCCAACATGAAAGAACTCTGTAGCTGTCTATATTATTATAACGTTTTGGCCGTTGTACGCTTCGGCCTTCTTCAGGTGGTTGGAATGTCGAACTGAACCCTTTATTTCGCTCACTGGGGTAGACTGTTCTAGTTCCACGTGCCATGTTTAATGGAAATTTTTGTGGCCCAGAATGTGCTAAGTCTTTAAGTTTACGAATTTTCCAATGGTGTTCTTTTGTCTATGATCTTTCAGGACATTATTCCATATATCATAAAAAATTTTTAAGCAATCACAGTATTCCAAAATCTAACTACAACAAAATCTCTATCTATAAAAGGCAGGATGTGTGTGTGTGTGTGTGTGTGTGTGTGTGTAACGAATGCACGGCCGCAATTTTCGACGGATTTGCACCAAAATTTACATGCACATGCTCCAAGTTAACGAGAAAGCCAAGACCGACTTTGCATTTCCCAACTTCCATCGATAGTTGAAATAATCGATTTTTTCATGCTTCTACGGCTGTTTTTATGTAGTTTGCGGACATTTTTTACTGGCCAGAGTGAGAGCCTACAGCTGGCTGCCACGAATAGGCAGGAAGATTCTATTGGCCAGCGTGAGAGCCAACAGCTGACTGACACGAATGTTAACTAGCATGCTAGCATGCAAAAAAATCAATAGCATATCGTTTCGTTAAAATATGCAATATGCAACGAAACGAAGTTGCATCTTTGTAGTAAGTAAACTATTTTTGTGTATATGAAAAAATTATAATAAATAATATATATATATAAAAAAAATATATATATATATATATATTTCATGGGAAATGGATTAACTCCGACAAATGTGTAATATATTTTCTGATTATAAGCTATACGTTATTATATAAGTAGTTCGCCATTTTAAAATACTTATAATTTATTTATTAACTTTAATTTTTAGAAAAAATAGATATGAGAGAAAAACATTTAGCATGAGGTTTTATTTAAAATTTGATATGGGCACCAGATTTTGCTACCAGCTTCTTGAGCCGCACAGAAATTGTGTCAACTGATTTCATCAGGAACTCTTGTGGTATGGAAGACGTAACTTCTTGTATTTGCTCTTCAAGCCTTTCGCCTTTAACCAACATGAAAGAAAAACTTAACAGAACTCCTGACTGGTCACTCATATATAAAATAGGGAACTACTTTTAATCACCCGGCATATATATATATATATATATATATATATATATATATATATATATAGGATGGGAATTTTTTTAATTTCCGAACACTGTCAGCACATTTTGGCAGTGTTCATAATTGACGTTATCGAGAGTTGGCTTTTTATTTTATTACTAACGTTTCCCTTTCCAATCCTATATATATATATATATATATATATATATATATATATATAATCAGTTAAGTAAAAAATCCTTGATAATGGCTAATAGATTAGACGAAAGCGCTCCTATCATCAGATCATTTGGAGAGTTTTCATATTCATGTTCAGAAAAAGAAATCACTCGTGCGATTGCAAGAAAAAATATAAAAGCTTAATCGCAATTCCTTGTCAGTCATCTTATATATATATATATATATATATATATATATATAGTCGAGCAATAACGCAATGCACATGTCATGACGATTGCGTTTAAGCATAAAACAGGCTGTTGACTCTGGGTGTTAACTTCAATGTCCACTTTTATATTTACATATGCTCTATCTATGATATTGAGCAATTAAACCATTGCAAGATATTCGACAAATGAAATGTTTGAAATTGTTCGCTGTTGTTTAGAATTCAGAGTTTTTCTCAAACTAAACTGGTTAGAGAGTCCAGTCTATCCTGCTACGAAGCTGGGCTGAAAAGTTTATTGGCTGACTATGAAGGTGCGATTCTAGAATTGTGAAATCGTGCACACATTAATTTCAACTCTTCGTATTAATAACTGCATTATTTATTTCCCAATAAACTGAAATCTGACTGTTCAAAGACTGTTCATCCTGTTGGTCAAAAAAATCATCAATAGCAGATATGACGCCATCTCCACTGCGATACTCGTTCTCAGTCAAGAGCTTTTTCATGTTGGGGAACAGATGATAGTCAAATCAAGAGAATAGGGAAGGTGATCAACCAGTTCAAACGCACGCTCACGAACAGCAGCCATTGAAATCAATGATTTGTGTGCTGGAGATTTGTCTTGATGAAACAAGACCCCTTTCTTCCGTTTTGGTGGATGTTCGGTCTTGATAGCCTTTCATGACTGTCTCAACAAGTTAGCATAGTACTCTCCATTGATGGTGTGGCCCTTTGAAGATATTCAATAAATAATTCTTTTTACATCCCAAAAACAGAATTCATCACCTTCCCTGTAGATCAAATGACCTTGGCCTTTTTTGGAGAAGACAAAAAGGCGTGTTTCCACTGCATGGATTGTCTCTTTGTCTCTAGCTGAAAATGTTGAGCCCAACACTCATCTTGGTTGAGGAAACGTTCAACCGAACCAGCTGGATATGCCTCAAACAATGTCAGATTTTTTTGTTGATGTAATCAACCTGGCACGTCTTTGATTCTGGTGTAAGAATACGTGGCACCCACTGAGCGGAAAGCTTCATCAATGTGCAAAATATTCTCAACTCTCTCACGGGATATGGTAATTGATTTGGATATTTGATTTATGTTCAATCGCTTGTCATCTATAACCATGTGGTGAACTCGATCAATGTTTTCTTCGGCGACACTTAGGTCATCTTCACGACTCTTCTTATTATAAAGTCAGTTGCACACTTTTGCATTGTTGATAATACCGGAGCATCATCCCCTAACGTAGCAACCATGTCAGTTTAAATGTTCTTGGGGGTTAAATCTGCAGGTACTTGATAACACCAAAATGCTAAATTTTATCCATTCTCACTACTTGTAGTTTTGACGTCTTCTTTGTACAGTCAGGTGTCAGTCTACGGTTTCGCTTTGGTGTGTTTTATGGCATATCAAGCTCTATGGGTTATTTAATGCCGGCAATTTTTATTGCTGGTAACATTTTTTTTTTTTTTAAATGTATTGCTGGTAATAATTTTTTCCTGAAAAATTTATTGCTGATATTAATTTTTTTATAAAGTATTTCTGGTATTAAAACCTATTTTTACACTTTCATAGTAAGTATTGCTGGCAATGTTTTTTTTTATTTCGAAAAATTTTTCTGGTAATATTTTTCTTCAAAATCTATTGCAGGTAAATTTTTTTTCAAAAATCTATTGCAGATAATGTTTCAAAAAATGTATTGCTGGTAATATTTTCTTTGTAATAATTTTTCTTTAAAAATGTGTTGCTGGCAATAATTCTTCCTGCAGCAATCAGTAATAATTTTTCCTACAAAAATGTATTGCTGGTAATAATTTTTACTTCAAAATTGTATCTTCGATAATAATGTTTCCTTCAAATGTATATAGCTGGTAATAGCTCTTTAAAAAAGTATTGCTGGTAAAAAAAGTTTTCTCGAAAATGTATTTCTGGTAATATTCTTCCCTAAAAAGTATTGCTGGTATTAATATTTATTTTTACACCTACACAGCGTTTTGGCCCCTATTTGGGGGTTAACTATTTGCCTATAGCTGGGACGTTTCCCACATGAAATCGACCTTGTGTCACATGTTGTAACCGTGGTTAGACAACTAAATACTAATGACTTGGTAAGAATTGTTCTAGACAAAAAAATTGTATGCATGAACACCAATCATAGAGCTAAGAAACTTTCACAAAAGGCAGAATAAAGTTCGAAGAAACAATCTTTAAACCATTAGGTCAAGAGTCAACTGCTATCTATCCTCCTTATCCACACAATCTTCATTTTCTTCCACTTACACTTTCATTCATATCTTATATTTCATTTAACGGCTTTAACAGTAGTCCTCTATCTTGAGTGGCTCTCGAACCCTGTATTGGTCGTAAATTAGGAGAATTCAAATTTCTCCCCGTGCAAACAACTCGGTTTCTTGTTACACTTTAGAATTTATGCTGAAATTTCTAGAATGTGTAGATATATCATCGCTTCTCTGTCTGGCATGGGCAATTTTTATTCCATAACCATTTTAAAAATAAAGCTCTACCTTGGATGGTTCTGGAGCCTCGTTTTGGGTGAAATTTAGTATTTAAAAAGTGACTGTCTGAGGTAAAATTATAATGTGCAGTAGTGAACGTTAGAAAAAAATAGTAAGCTTAAACTTGTCTCGCTATATCTATTAGAAGTGAGTAGTGAGTTTGAACATCACTGGGTGCTCCAAACTTTCGACATTATGCCACATCTAAGCTACACTTAGAAATCCCGTTGGGCACTTCGGCTTGGTGTAACCGTTAGCAAGCTTGTCTCACTAGATCAAATACGACAGAATAATGAATGTGATACTCACTGGGTGCTCCACACTTTCAGCCTTGTGCCACATCTAAGTTACACTTAGAAAATCAGTCGGACACTTCGATTTGGTGTAATCGTTAGCAAGCTTGTCTCGCTAGATCAATTTTTAGCCATTTTTTTAAAAACAAAAATGTGTCGTATAATCAAATCCGGTAAGGAAAAATGTCTTCAGAAAGTGCAAACTTGAACCACTGACTGACATTCCTTCTGGATAGTAAAAAAAAAAAAAAGAAAGAAGACGTTTAACTAGTTAAGCCACGACACATAGGCCATTGTCGCTGGTTTTGTTGTTGGTTGAAGAATTTAAACTCAAACCGGAAACATACATGGTAGGGACAGATGGAGCGAGATAAGTGCACTGACGAGGATTGTAAGGGATTATCGTCGAGGTTGGATGGTGGGGAGAAAGGACAATATGCGAAATTTGATATAAACTGAATATTGAACGCACATGTCTACTTTGAGGTAACCATCATGGCGCCACCTGTTCGGACGTTTCCAATGCTCTTTTTTACCCAGTCATTTTATCAATTTATTATTTATTTATTTATTTATTTTTATCTAAATTTACAAGGAAGGTTCTACAAAAGCACAAAAGCCCAACACTGTTTTTTGAACCAAAATATATGCACACATTTAGGAAAACTGTTAATGGATATTTACCATGTTTTACTTGAATAGAGAGAAGGTCATGGAACCATTCATAGATAGATAGATAGATAGATAGATAGATAGATAGATAGATAGATAGATAGATATGACTTCACTCTGAAGATTAGAACATGATAGATAGATAGATAGATAGATAGATAGATAGATATGTGTTGATTCTGTCGATCTGAACATGAGATAGATAGATAGATAGATAGATAGATAGATAGATAGATAGATAGATAGATATGACTTCACTCTGAAGATTAGAACATGAGATAGATAGATAGATAGATAGATAGATATGACTTCACTCTGAAGATTAGAACATGATAGATAGATAGATAGATAGATAGATAGATAGATAGATAGATATGTGTTGATTCTGTAGATCTGAACATGAGATAGATAGATAGATAGATAGATAGATAGATAGATAGATAGATAGATAGATAGATATGAGTGGAAAAGCTATAAACGGTGTTTCTCCGAAAGAACGTCTGCTGCGTTCGTTGTCTTCAGGTTAGAATGAGAGACAAAACCAAAACTATATATATATATATATGTGTGTGTGTGTGTGTGTGTGTGTGTGTGTGTGTGTGTGTGTGTGTGTGTGTGTGTGTGCGTGTGTGTGTGTGTGTAAAACAAAAACAGTCTCTGGCTTCGCTGGACTGATTCAACAAACAGCAACGGCTCTAATATATACATCGTCGTAGACTTTGTCTCATATCCAAGAATTTTATTTCTTCTTTGCTGATCGCTTCCTTTATAATGTTGTCTTTGATTACCAATTCTTGCATAAAAGAGCCTTACTGCCTGGTAATGTTGGTGGAGAACGAGGTTTACACATCTCAAAAACATTCAATACACCAAACACCCCACCCCACCCACACACACACACACATATATATATATATATGTGTGTGTGTGTGTGTGTGTAGAGAGGAGGAGGAAAGAGGAGTCCCCGAAATAAATATATATTCACATGTCAGAAAACGAAAACTGTTATAAAATATATATATATATATATATATATATATATATATATTAAAAAGAAGAAAAATGCAGCAAACGTTTTTTGTTTAATAATTTATTTTTCTAAAAAAATCCACTTTTACAACATAATATTTTTTTGCGGCACATCTCAAAAACGTTTTGCGGCACCTTCTTTCTTTTTTTAATATACATATTTTTTCTCGTTGGAACCACTACATTATATTTCTTTTTATATATATATATATATATATATATATATATATATATATATATATATATATATAGAGAGAGAGAGAGGGGGGATAGAGAGAGAAAGAGAGAGAGACCGCCAAAAAATTGTATACATACTTCAGGGAACGAAAACTTGTATAGGAATTTGTGTGTGGTGGTAAACCAATTATTTTCCAGTTAGGTAGAATTTGGATCGCTACCACACACAGACAATGGTTAAACATAAGAAAACATAAGAAAAAAATAATTCTTTTAAATAATATGTGGAAATAACCATTCTTCGCCGGATGAAGGTCACAAGACTCGAAATCCGTGTAGCAAAAAAATATGGAAAATAAAGTATGATATATAAAAAAAAAAGAAGAAATACACATTATAAACAAAAATTTTTGCAACTTCTCTTTTCTCTTTAAAATATGCACTTCCTCTCTTTAGAACAACTATAATCTCCCACCATATATATATATATATATATATATATATATATATATATGAATGAGATGGGTGTTGACCCACTTTCGAAGAAATCCTTTCTTGGGCTGTTCGAGACCATTTCCGAACGTCTTCGAATATACATAGGTCTAGAGCCTAATGAGGAACAAATTTTACACAGTCAATAGCCATTTTCGATCATGATCCCATTCTTTGGGCAGCTGCTGTATTCTGGTACACTTGCATGTCTTTTAGTCTACCAACTGGTGTGTCTACTTACATTTATATTTTGGTCAGCCTCAGAACTTTTCAACCGACCCTCGTACACGATAAATGAATACAGTTAACCTTTTAAAAATTAAAAATTAAAAATAGAAAAAAGAAAATAGTTGCTGTTCTCTGTAAAACCTGTCAAAAAATAGATGAGATTTCTTAGCTTTAGGCCGTTTTAGTTGCAGAACTCAACTGGGAACAATGAATTAAATTGACTTAATGTCAGCTTTTTATATAAATCGACCGTGAGGTGTTAATTCAAGTTTACGTTTATATTCGCTTCATAAAATACAGCGGCATTACGTCTATCAGACTGTCAGGTTCAAGAGGTCTAAATAGACAGGTATTAGCCATTAAGGGAGCTTTTTTTGTCATTGTGAAATCGACTTATTTGCCCATATATACAACACGCGAACGGGGCGTAATGGTTAGCAAGCTTGTCTTGCTAGGACACTTACGACAGAGTTGTGAGTTCGATCCTCACTGTGTGCCCCATACTATACGCGAACGCACGTACCCGCGTGTGAACTCTCTTTTAAAGACATATAACCGATTTTTCCTTAATCTAGTTTTTCATGAAGTGGAAAAATATACACGACATTTGGCACCTACATACATATACAAATGCATAAGCGCACGCAGACACACACACACACAAACATACATACACATATACACAGAATTAAAATCAGCCTAACCACAATAATAGTCGCATCCAAATTCGTGTATGAATTACGTCAAACTTAACATAAAAATTAGAAAACCCGCTGAACCTTTCTAACAAGTGACCCGAACAATTATGAAAGAAGTTCGTCTACGAAACTCCGGAGAACGCATATTTTCTGCGAAAATTCTCGGACATTCAGGCCGGTAAATGTAATTAATAATGTTTAATTAAAGAACAGAGCATTTACTCATATTTACTCTATCTCACTTTGTTCATTATCTATCTATCTATCTATCTATCTATCTCTCTATCTATCTATCTATCTATCTCGCTTTGTTCATTATCTATCTATCTCTGTATCTAGCTATCCATCTCAATTTGTTCATTATCTATCCATCTATCTAGCTAGCTAGCTATCTCAATTTGTTCATTATCTATCCATCTCTCTATCTAGCTAGCTATCTCAATTTGTTCATTATCTATCTATCTCTGTATCTAGCTATCCATCTCAATTTGTTCATTATCTATCTATCTATCTATCTATCTATCTATCTATACAGATTCGTTCATTATCTATCTCTCTATTTAGCTATCTATCTCACTTTCTTCATTATCTATCTCTCTATATTGCTGTCTATCGCACTTTGTTCCTTATCTGTCTCGCTAATTAGCTATCTATCTAGCTAGCTATGCCATCTCACTTTGTTCATTATCTAGTTATCCATCTATCTAGCTATATCTCACTTTGTTCAGTATCTATCTATCTATCGATCTATCTTTCTCTCTCGATTTGTTAATTATCTATCTCTCTATCTAGCTATCTATCTCACTCTGTTTATTATCTAGCTAGCTAGCTAAGCCATCCCACTTTGTTCATTAGCTATCTCTATCTTTGTTCATTACCTATCTATCTTACTTTGTTCATTATCTATCTATCTATCTATCTATCTATCTATCTATCTATTTCTCTCAATTTATTTAATAATTTCTGACTTAAGGCCTTTTGAACATAAGCGCACCATGATTCGAAAAAAAGTTTGAGGACGATTGATCTAAGAAAACCGTACAACCTAACGTCTTCAGAACTCATCAGACGAGATTTGACGAGATTTGAACTCACGCAGAATGTAAAACAACTGGAACATTGCGATAAAAAGCAAGAAAAACAATAGATGAAAGCGAAACCTGTCAAAACTTCATAATAAATCAACCGACAACCGGGAATACATT
>CAHIKZ030005551.1:792500-817500 GCA_903632075.3 Acanthosepion pharaonis
CCTATCTATGTAATTTTTTTTTTTTTTTTTTTGTCAGTGGAAAGTGTCATGACGCCATTTCTAACCTTAGGTCCCTGGGCGGGACCCGGAAAGAAATGTGTAAACGCCAGAAATCAAAGAAAATAATAATAATAATAATAATAATAATAATAATAATAACAATAATAATATTATTGTAAATATATCGGTGGGAGATTAATTGAAATGTAAGTTACTTTTTTATCCAGCCTCATATGTGCTTAAGAGGAATTTTGTAATGTGGAAGCAGGGACTTAAGAATTCTGATTTCTGGTTTAAAAAGTTCTTTGGATCCGATTTTCTGTTGGAAGCCGTTGTAAATATTGTTGTGGTTGTTGTAAGGCTTTGCCTTTTTAAAAATTTTCCGCCTTACAATGGGATCCCAGTTGTTTTTTTTGTTTTTTTTTGTTTTGTTGTTTTTTTTTAATATCCACACATGGTCAGCTAGTTTAAGCTAGGTTAGCTGGTTAAGAAGTCATTTCATAAAAATCGCCTGAAGATACCATAAGGTTGAAACCAAGGTAGCAGATTCAATTGGCCTCCTGATTTATATATATATATATATATATATATATATATATATATATATATATATGCGGATACCAATTTGTGCATATATATGTGTGTGTATAAGTGTCTCTACATATATACATTTGTTTCTGTGTATTTGTTCGCGATTTCCTACAAAAATGTACGATCGGAGAAAGTTGATATCATAAAGAATGCTTAAGAAACTATTTATTCTATAAAAGAAAGAAAGAAATAAAGAAAGAAAGAAATAAAGAAAGAAAGAAAGAAAGAAAGAAAGTGGAAAATAAAGAAAAAAGTAAATGGAAAAGAAAAAAGGAAGAAAGTGGAAAAGAAAGAAAGAAAATAGAAAAGAAATAAAGGAGGAAAGTGGAAAAGAATGAAAGAAAAATAGAAAAGAAAGAAAATGGAAAAGAAAGAAAGAAAATGGAAAAGAAATTAAGGAATAAAGTGGAAAAGAAAGAAAGAAAGGAAAAAATAGAAAAGAAATTAAGGAAGAAAGTTGAAAAGAAAGAAAGAAAGAATGAAAGAAAGAAAGAAAATGGAAAAGAAATAAAGGAAGAAAGTGGAAAAGAAAGAAAGAAAAATTAGAAAAGAAAGAAAATGGAAAAGAATTCAAGAAAACGGAAAAGAAATAAAGAAAATGGAAAAGAAATAAAGGAAGAAAGTGGAAAAGAAAGACAAATAAAAAAGAAAGAAAATAGAAAAGAAAGAAAGAAAGTGGAAAAGAAAGAAAGAAAAATAGTAAAGAAAGAAAATGGAAAAAGAAAGAAAGAAAACGGAAAAGAAAGAAAGGTTATGAAAGGTGCAAAAATAATGAAACGAAGAATGAGAAACTAGCCACATAAGAAAAAGACAAGATCAAAAAAAGGGATAAAAAAAATAAAATAAACTTAAAATGAATTCATTAGAAATCTCCTACTCCGGAGCGTATTCGTTCCTTAATGAATGTTATCTAGGCAAATGTCAAAACCCATATTTCTTCACACAGAAGAAATATCATTGAGAAATGTAACGGTATGCGCTCATTCTTAAATTGGAGAATATTCGAAAATCTCACGACGTCAAGAAAAGGTAACTAATGTGGACATAATTTATTTAAATTTTTGACATGTTGTTAAACGAAAGGAAATTAATATTGTATTATTATTATTATTATTATTATTATTATTATTAATATTTAATCTTATCGCCCCCATGCAAGGCAGTAAAGACACTAAGAAACAAGGAGTTACTGAGTGTGGAAGAACAAGAAAAAAAAAGAAAAGAATAGAAACCAAGACAATAGATAGCAATTGATATTGCATTTAAATTTCTGAAGATCAAAATTGGCTGGAAATCATGAAACCGGAAGAGAGTTCCACAAATAAGAAGTACGAGAAAATAAACTGTTAGCATAGAACTTACGGTTGCATCTAGGCAATTGAACTGACCTCACCGCCAACCTTGCACTGCGATTAGATTCATAAAGTTGTAAAGTATCATAGCGAAGAGATTATCCGAACAGTTACCATGGAAGTATTTATAGAAAACACACAGGGAAGGTACATTACGACGCTGGAAATGTAACTGAAACCGGGATGCCAGGTCAGGACCAATAATATTGCTGATTCTTTTTTTAGATTTTATCAAGAATCTCTAAATATATAGCAGGAGCACCGGACCATATGTGGCAGCAATATTCAAAGCATAGACAAATGGTGGACTAATAAATAAATGCAAAATATATTCAGGTGAGAAAATGTATCTAGCACCACACCAGCAGTAAACCTAGCAATGGATTCAATATACTCTTTCAACTTCATGCCAGGTGAGAATGTTAGTCCGGGAATGTGCAATAAGTCCCTCTCCTGGAGAGTAGTATCAGCCATGCAGATGAGAGGAAAGGAGGGGTCTTTCAGGTGATTGATAGAAAGAAGCTTCGTTTTGGAGGTATTAAAACAAACAAATCATTCCTTACCCTCGCAGCAGGATAGAAGGAGGTGATCAGGTACCTACTGGAACGGTACAGTGAGCCGAACATTCTACCTGCATCCTTAGTAACGGATCGCATGTACGAGTTCCACTTGAGTTCGAGAAAAATTAATAATGAGTAGAAAGAGAAAAGAGCAGCCAGGAGGACAGTAGATAGTGATTGGCATTGCATTTAAATTCTTGAAGGTTAAAGGTGGCTGGAAAACATGGAGTCAGAAGGGAGTTTCACAAGCGAGAGATGCGAGAAAAAAAACTTAGATTTTACCGCCACATCTAGCTAGCTCAAGTGTAAATTGAAGTGATCTCGCCGCCATTCTATTATTGCGATCAAATTCATACACTCTTGGTACCATAGAAAATAGATCACCCGAACAGTTACCATGCATATATTTATAAAATAGTCGCAGGGGAGCTACATTACGTCGGTGATAAAAGGACTGAAACCGAGACGCCAGGCGAGGACCAATAATATTGCTGATTCTTCTCTGGGTTTTATCAAGAATCTCTAAATACAGGGTGTCCATAAAGTTCGTGTGCACTTTAAAAAATTTATAACTTTATTTGTATTTGTGGTAGAAATAATTTGTAAAAAGGATTAGAAAGAAGTAAATCGATATTTTTTAAGGCTTTATAGAAATTTTATTTAAGTTTCCACATGTCCTCAATTATTAGCAATACAAAGGGTAATACGATTTTGCAGTTCACGGAAAATATTTGCCAACTGATTTGCAGTAATGCCTGAAATCACATTAGTTATTTTAGCTATACTTAAGACTAGGTCCATTAAACTTTATAACATTTTTACAGATTATTTTTATCGCAAATACAAATAAAGTCATAAATGTTTTAAAGTGCACACGAACTTTATGGACACCCTGTATATAACAGGAGCAATAGCCCATATGTGGCAGCAATACTCCAAGCATGGTCGAGTGGTAAATTTATAAATAGGCAAGATAGATTCCGGAGAAAAAAATTGTCTAGCTCGACACAATGAGCAGACATTCTAAACAGCAAACGTAGCTATGGATTCAATATATTCTTTCCACTTCATATCAGCCGAGAACGTTAACCCGAGAAGGCGCAATGCGTCACTCTAATGGAGGTTGCTGATGGGAAGCAGAAACGGGTCTTTCAAATGATTGAGAAGTTTTGTTTCGGAGGCGTTAAAATTAACAAGCCACTCCTTGCCCCAGTTAACAACTGTGGGTTATATTTTTACATCACCTGCCAAATTTCACCTTATCAATCTGTTATCGAGACAGGAGTAAATGGTTGTGTCCTCAGCATAAATATCAATTTCAGAACTGATATCATCAGGAGTGCAGTTGATGAAAATTAAGAGCAAAGCATTTCCAAGGATAGAACCCTGGGGCCACCTGCATTAGTACGAGGATCATTCAATAAATAAGGTGAATTTTTCGGTATAAGGACTTCTAATACAAATAGAAGCTTACTTTTTTTATTTTTATTTATTTTTTTTTTTTTTGTTTTACTTCTTTTTCACATGGATTTAATTTCTTTTGCAGATTAAAAAAAAACTTTGAGAGTTTTGGCGATTAACAAAAATGGCCGACTAAGAAGCATGCTCCAGGATTGAACAACGGTCAGTTATCAAGTTTTTGGTTGCTGAAGGGTGCAAACCAGATGAAATTCATAGGAGAATGTCAACTGTGTATGGTGCCACATGTTTCAGCCAAAAATATGTCTACAACTGGGCTAAATTGCTTAAAGAAGGACGGAGCAGTGTTGAAGATGAAGACAGGCCTGGGAGGCCTACAGAAGTGAGGTCTCCTGAGGTGATCGAATCAGTCAATGACCTCATTCAGTCTGACAGAAGAACTACTGGGAACTGCTGAGGCAGGTCAAGAAAGACATAAAGAACAAACGCAGAGGTCATCAGTCAGAAGGAGTCATCTTGCATCATGACAACGCAAGGCCTCACACAGCAGTCCAAACGGTGCAGACCATCAACGAGCTGGGCTGGAAACTGCTCCCTCATCCCCCTTACAGCCCAGACCTTACCCCTTCAGACTTTCACCTGTTTGGTCCCTTGAAAGCGTTCACGAGAGGCACGAAGTTTAGAAGTGACGATGAAGCCAAAAGTGAGACATCAGTCCAAAGATTTTTACGCTGAGGAAATACGGAAGCTTGTGCACAGATGGGAAAAGTGTGTGACAGTGCTGTGAGACTACGTTGAAAAATAAAATAAAAAAGTAAGCTTCTATCTGTATTAGATGTCCTTATACCGAAACATTCACCTTATTTATTGAATGAACCTCGTACAAATGATCTATAAGAGTGGTCATTCGGAACTTTAGATTAAATAAGAAAGACTAAATCAGTTCAAAAATTAGTCCGGAAATACCATAGACTTTCAGTTTGTGGAGAAGACTGACAGGCCAAACCCTGCCAAGTGCTTTCGAGGTGCCCAAAGCAAAAGCCCGAGTTTCACCAGCTTTGTCTAAAGCTCGATAGACCCTTTAACCAATAATCTTTAGTATATCAGTAAATTATTATTATTATTATTATTATTATTATTATTATTATTATTATTATTATCGATTTTTAAGCTATATGTTTAAACCTTTTCCCTTTATTTTAAAATCTTTAAGGTCATACCTAAATATGTTGGCTTCAGAAAGGGACATTTCTTTTAAGAAAGAAGATATTTGAAAAATGACATTGCGTATATTTATGTTGGGACTAATATCTATTAATGCTCTTCGGATAAGTTTTCGTCTTATTAATAATATAATATATATCATAATATGATACATTAGCGATGTTTATATTTATCTGTTATATTTATCTTCTATTCCTTTCTTTATCGGCATCTTAGCCTGGCACTGTCTCTATTAGTCATTTTATTTATCCTCAGTACCCACTACCAATCTTGAACTCTGCAGTCAAAAGATCCGCTTTCTGTCACCAGCTGTTAAGGTCGTTTTAAAAGCGAAAGCGAAAGTGAAAGTAGATGGCCGGCGGACAAAGATTGGCGTCGATAAGGAGGGAAATAGAAAAGATTCCAGATTGATCGAAGGAGAAAGCAACACACTCAAAAGATAGAGGAAAGTAGATAAGAAGAGGATACATAATGTATAATTTATAGTTTTAAAACACACACAAATACTCACAGAACACACACACACACACACACACACACACACACACATATATATATATATATATATATATATATATATATATATATATATATATATATATATAGGTATTTAATATAGACATAATGAAAAACATATTCAGATATAAATATTAAAATTATGAGAAAATATTACCATATATACGACTACATTTATTCATGTTTATTGTCATATATACGACTGCATTTATTCACGTATATATATATATATATATATATATATATATATATATATTATTTGTGCTTATAGATAATTTGCAAGTGATAAACTCAAAGACGCTGACGATCTTTTGTGTATATTCATTTAAGCAATGCGCTCCCATACAGCACACGTACGTAAATATATATATATATATATATTGACTCATCTATATAAAAGCCTATATATTTTTTACTGTAAAATGAAAAGGTGACTTGTAAAAAAACAAAAGGGCGCGCAAATTGAGGAGGTGAGAGTTTTATTCAGTGGGATATTGGGTTACAAAGAAGTTGATTTCTTTCCGCCGTTAGTTACAATGAAAACGAGGCAATGTAGAATAGTTGAAGACGAGAAAGAAATTATTTTGATGAAGGAATTTGAATAAAGCAAGAAACGGTAGGGAAAAAAGAACGAAACAAAAAGTGAAACGGTCTAATTTATAAAAGAGTGAAAACGAAGACTGAAGAGAAGTTATATTTAAGATACCAAAAAGGGAAATGAATTAATAATCGATCGAATAAAAGAATGAAGCTGATTTAAAACAAGTTTCGGAACATAAGTAAATAAAGATCAGAAGTAGATGGAAAAGAAAAAGGAAAGGAACTGTGAACAATTGAATAAATGAATGAAACAAAGATCTCTAAATGTAGATGGCATAAAAGGAAAACTAATGAATGAGAAATAAGTAAAGCGGTTGAGTAAGTGAATGTTATTTCAGAAAAAGAAGAATATAAAAGAAGGAAAATTATGAGTGAAAGTCAGAATAACTGAAAATCCTTTCTTTTAATTTTTAAAAAGTAAGTTATATTAACTAGCGTAGTAAAAGAAATGAATAAATTCTTTGATAAACATGAACGAATGTGATTAGGTAAGTATTGTAAGAAAAGTATTGATAAAATATCTGTAAATGCAAAAATAGAATAAAATCAGAAACAGTAAAAGGAAGGAACGAAGAAAGGAACGAACGAACGAAGGAAAGACCAAAGGGAATGAAAGGAAGAAAGGAACTAAGGAACAAACTAACAAAGGGAATGAAAGGAAGGAAGGAATGAATTAAGGAAGGAATGAGGGAGATGGATGGATGAAAAAAGGAAGGAAGGAAAGAAGGAAGGAAAGAAGGAAAGAAATGGATGGAACGAACGAACAAAGTAAATGAAAGGAAGGAAATAAAGAAAGAAGGAGATGGGTGTACGGTTGGAGGAAGGGAGGGAATGGATGGAAGGAACGAACGAACAAAGGGAATGGAAGGAAGGAAGGAAGGAAGGAAGGAAGGAAGGAAGGAAGGAAGGAAGGAAGGAAGGAAGGAAATGAATAGATAAAGGAACGAACTAACGAAGGGAATAGAAATAAAGAAATTCTTTATAAAAGAAAGAAAGAAAGAAATTGTTTAAGCGATAAAGAGGAAAAGAATGAGAAACTTTCCATAAAAGAAAAAGACACGATCAAAGATCGTAACAAAAAAGAATGGAATGAAGAAAGAAAATGACAATATGAGAAAGAATTCATGATAAACTGTCTATAAAAGAAAGAAAGAGAAATGAAATATTAAGAAATAAAAAGAAAAAAAATAAAATAACATTAAGAGCCAAACTAATAAAAGCCGTTGAAGGAAATAAAGCCATATAAGTTATTGAAAAAACTAACCATATAAAAAGACGTGATCAAAGAAAGGTGACATGCGAAAGAATGAGAAAGAACTCCTATACAGACAAAATGAAAAAAAGTCAGAGAAGAGAAGAAACAAAAAAGGAAACATGTAGACAAAGAAAGAAAAGAAAGAAAGAGATAATGAAAGGAAGAACAAGAAACGAGATATAGAAGAAACTATCTGTATATTAAAATGGCACAAAGAAGGAAAGAAAGAAAGAAATGAAAAGAAAACAGAAAAATTGGTTTAGAGATTATGGTGCAAAGAATGAGAACTATCCGTATATTAAAATCACACGATAAAGAAAGAAAGAAAGAAAGAAAGAAAGAAAGAAAGAAAGAAAGAAAGAAAGAAAGAAAGAGAAAATGGTTTAGAGATTATGGTGCAAAGAATGAGAAACTATCCGTATATTAGAATTACACGACAAAGAAAGAAAGAAAAAAGAAAAAAAGAAAGAAAGAGAGAGAGAAATTGGTTAAGAGATTATTTTGCAAAGAATGAGAAACTATACTTATATTAAAATTACACGACAAAGAAAGAAAGAAAGAAAAAAAGAAAGAAAGAAAGAAAGAAAGAGAAATTGGTTTAGAGATTATGGTGCAAAGAATGAGAAACTATCCGTATATTAAAATTACACGACAAAGAAAGAAAGAAAGAAAGAAAGAAAGAAAGAAAGAAAGAAAGAAAGAAAGAAAGAAAGAAAGAAAAAAAGAAAAGAAATTGAAAGAGATTATGGTGCAAAGAGGAAGAAACTATACTCATTAAAATTACACGACAAAAGAAAGAAAGAAAGAAAAAGAAAGAAAGAAAGAAAGAAAGAAAGAAAGAAAGAGAAATTGGTTAAAGAGATTATTGTGCAAAAGAATGAGAAACTAACCGTATATTAAAATTACACGAAAGAAAGAAAGAAAGAAAGAAAGAAAGAAAGAAAGAAAGAAAAAAAAAAAAAGAAAGAGAAAGAGATTATGGTGCAAAAATGAGAAACTATCCGTATATTAAATTAACGACAAAGAAAGAAAGAAAGAAAGAAATGAAAAAAAGAAAGAAAGAGAGAGATAAATTCGTTAAGAGATTATTGTGCAAAGAATGAGAAACTATACTCATATTAAAATTACACGACAAAGAAAGAAAGAAAGAAAGAAAGAAAGAAAGAAAGAAAGAAAGAAAGAAAGAAAGAGAAGAGAAATTGGTTAAGAGATTATTTAAAAGAATGAGGAACTATACTCATATTAAAAAACAAAGAAAGAAAGAAAGAAAGAAAGAAAGAAAGAAAGAAAGAAAGAAAGAAAGAAAGAGAGAAATTGGTTTAGAGATTATGGTGCAAAGAATGAGGAACTATCCGTATATTAAAATTATACGATAAAGAAAGAAAGAAAGAAAGGAAGAAAGAAAAATATTTATTCAAGGAATAAAACGATTAACATAAGAAAGGCGTTGAAGAAAGGGAAATGGAAATGTAAAAGAAATGACGAAGGTGTATGGGAAATTTTTCGATGTATGCATGGCGGGAAGGAAGGGAGGTCGTTTCTTTCTATCAAGTCGTGACATCGACACGCATTTAGGAATAGACAAGATTTAATAAAGATATACCCAAGGCCAATTGGCTCGAATCAGATGAAGACACTGGCGGAGACGGTGGCAGGGTTTCTGTGTGGACCGTCGTCCAAGATTACTCTACAGTCATTTCTATGGAAATTACTGGGCCTCCCTCTTGGGACACTCTATCAGGAGAAACACTATATCAGCGAACAGGGAGAGGACAGAGAAAGATGATGGCAGTAAGAGATGAGTGAATACAGGGAGTGGGGAAGAGAGATAGGGAGGGTAGCAAAGAGAAGATGGAAGCGGTGGTGGTAATGGCAGTGGGATACGGCCAGTTCTAACAATATGATTCATTTCAATAATTTGACAGAGCGGATGAAATCGAAAGATTATTTCTTCAGTTCAAGAGTTTTGGTACAGCACCGAAGAAATGGTTAGCAGAGAAAGAGAGAGAAAAAAAAAAACCTTGGATGGATGAAAGAAAGGAGAGAAAAGAAAGAAAATAGAATTTATTGATGAAGATTCGAAGGAAAGAGAGAGAGTCGCCTAAAATAAAAACAAAAACGTCGAAGAAATCAGAAAATGAGAAAACAAATGGGGAAATAATAAGTATGCATATGAATGAATGAATGAATGAATGAAGGAAGGAAGGAATGAAGGAAGGAAGGAAGGAAGGAAATGGAAAAGGAAGGAAGGAAGGAAGGAAGGAAGGAAGGATGAATGGAAAGAAGGAAGGGAGGAAGGAAGGAAGGAAGGAAGGAAGGAAGGAAATAGAAAAGGGAGGAAGGAAGAAAGGAAGGAAATAAAAAAGGAAGGAAGGAAAAAGAAAAAGGAAGGAAGGAAAAGGAAGGAAGAAGGAAGGAAGGAAGGAAGGAAGGAAGGAAGGAAGGAAAAGAAGGAAAGAGGGAAGGAAGGAAATAGAAAAGGAAGGAGAGAAGGAAGGAAATGGGAAGGAAGGAAGGAAAGAAATAGAAAAGGAAGGAGAGAAGGAAAGAAATGGGAAGGAAGGAAATAGAAAAGGAAAGGAAGGAAGGAAATGGGAAGGAAGGAAAAGGAAAAGGAAGGAGAGAAGGAAGGAAATGGGAAGGAAGGAAGGAAAGAAAAAAAGGAAGGAAGGACAGAAGGAAGGAAGAAAGGAAGGAAGGAAGGAAGGAAGGAATAAAGAAAATAAGGAAGGAAGGACAGAAATAGGAAGGAAGGAAGGAAGGAAGGAAGGGAAAAGGAAGGAAGGAGGAAGGAAAGGAAGGGGAAGGAAGGAAGGAAGGAAGGAAGGAAAAGGAAGGAAGGAAGGAAGGAAGGAAGGAAGGAAGGAAAAAGAATAAGGAAGGAAGGAAAGAAAGAAAGAAAGAAAAAAGTAAGAAATGAAGTAGGAATGAATGACGGAAAAAGGAGGGAAGGAATGAATGGGAAGAAAGAAAAAAGAATGTAAACATTTGTAGAAAGAAAAAAATGAAAGAATAAAAAATTGAAACATAATGTCGAAAAGGAATAGAAAACTGGAAAGAAAGACGTCAGCAGGTAAGATACAGGAGAAAAGTGGCTACCATAAATAAAAGGGGGAGAAAAATATAAGAAAGAAAGAAAGAAACAAACAAACAAACAAACAAAGAAACAAACAAGGAAGGATAGAAAGAAGCAAAGAAAAATATGAAAACAAGATAGAAATTGAAACAAAATAGAAAGAATTGGAAACTAGAAAGAAAAGAAAGAAAGGAAGAAAGAAAGAAAGGAAAGAAAGAAAGAAAGAAAGGAGTAACAAAAAAGAGAGAGGAAAGAAGCCATAATAGATAAAAAGTGAGGACAATTTTGAAAAGGAAGAAAGAAAGAATATGTTTGAAAAAATATAAGAAATTGAATCAAGATAGAAAAAGTAGAAAATTAGAAAGAAAGAAAGAAAGAAAGAAAGAAAGAAAGAAAGAAAAAAGAAAAGTAAATAATCAAAGAAAGTCAAAAAAAAAAAAAGAAACAAATTAAAAATAAGCTTCGCTGAACAACAAAATATACTTAGGTTGAGAAAAAAAAGGTACGGGACAGTAATTTTATAATCTGTCGAGTGTAATAAGATCGACTTCTGAAGCAGAACAAATCTTCAATAAGAAAGTACGAGACTTTACGAATGTGTCCGAGAGTTCTACATAAGTACGAGTGTTCTTCCAAAGTAATGCCTTCCCCACACTTTACATTTTTTATTTATAATTATCAAAGACGGGTTTTGGCGGTATGGCAATAAAGGTTGAATCGTTCAAGCAATGACCCGTATATTTTTGGTCTTGTTACAAAAAGTAGTCTTGCAAAATGACGTTTGATATGAAATTGTGGACAAAGCAATGGTGTGTCGTTGATTTTCTCGGTACGGAAAAAAAAGCGCATTCATTGACATTCATCGATGGCTGTTGAACGTTTCCGGGGATCAAACCTTGTATAGGAACACTGGGTAAAGCATCTCAGTAGTGACAGCAACAATGTGCTTAACAAAACACGTATACGTTCCCATCACGCAAGTTTCTGTATGTCTCTGGTAACAATTGATAGCCAATGGTGGTATTAGGTTGGTGCAAAAATAATGACGTAATAATGTTGTTTTTGACGTTAAAAAAATACGTCAAAAAACCACATTATTACGTCATTATTTTTGCACCAACCTAATATTTATGTGGAAAATAGTGTTTGTTCTCGCTTAGAACTTGCTCTATCTATCGTTGTTAAGTGTTCCTTGGTTCTTTTGTAGTTTCCGTGAAAATAAATACGAGGCGTTACTTTCGGAGTGTCTCTCTCTCTCTCTCTCTCTCTCTCTCTCTCTTCTTTCTTTCTCTTAGTCTGTTCATCTATCTATCTATCTATCTATCTATCTATCTATCTATCCAAACCGGCGAAATTTTAATCTCTGGCAAAAGCGCAAAGCCAGTGGTAATGACTATGTTGAAAAGTAGTGTTTTGTGGCCGACAACATGGTCTATCCAGTGGTGTCATTGTGCGTCCTGTATCTGTTGTAGTTTTTGTGGAAATAAATATGAAGCATTTACTAGTATTGTCGAAGCGTCTCTCTCTCTCTCTCTCTCTCTCTCTCTCACTCACACACACACACACACACACACACACACACATACACACACACACTTAATCTCTGACCAAAATGCCTAGGGCAATAAAACAAATCTTGTACAGGTTTGTATTTGAAGGAATCGTGTTAATACTATTTTTTTTTTGTTTTAATTTATTTCATCGGAAATTTTATAAGTATGCAGGTGGTAGAAAAATTGTGTAGCGACAGGTTACTTAAGTTGCACGCTGAAGCCGATAATATATTCAAAACCCCAAACAGAATTTTAGTTTTTCTCTCATTCTTTTCATGCCTGGTGCTACATAATTTCCGCCCCATCCCCACCCCATTGGATTTCTCTCCAGAGCGAATTGAAGTTAGTGAACCTAACTAAACACCAAGCCATATTCCTATAGAGTTGAGAAATTTTAAATTGCTTTTCCATGTTTGGAAAAATTGCCACAAAGTACATTTTTTTTTTTTTTTTTTTTTTTTTTTATTTTATTTTCCTTTTTTATTTTCTTTTTATTTTCTTTTTCCTAAATGAATGAAAAGTAAAGTAGTTTGTTGCTGTGACTTCTCATATTTTTTCGATGTTTATTCGTTCACTAAGCACTTTTGGGCCGTGGCTATAAAAGAAATGAACTAAACTACGTAATTAAAGTAAGTTTTTTTTGTTTTTGTTTTTAAATGGCTGTATTGAAAACTAAAGCTATAGAAATGGAAATTACTGTTTTGCATCTTCAGGGTGGTTAATGGTCAAGAGAAACTGGAAATCATGCAGAACTTAGGAAAATTCTTGCTGTCGATGACCTTATAATTTTAATGCGATGTAAGGCTGGTCTTCACTATGTCAAAATACAATCCATATTATCTTTAATGTACATATTCTGTTCTCAAAGTCAATGGATTTCAATCAATAGGATGGGAATTTGAGGTAAGACAAATCTAAGGGCCACAAAGGACAGGAGGTTGTGGAGAGCCATGACCGTCTACGTCATAAAAGTATACGACAAATAGATCACGGTAAAATAAGTCAGGAAGATTATAAAATTTGGTCCGGGAAATCTTGGAAAAGTCATGGAATTTTGTTTACTCAAATTATTGGCTACGTTTATTTAGTTATATCTTATTTTTGAAAATATGCTTATACAGATGTTACCAGAAATTGGCACGTGGTATTTTTTTTTAAATCGAACAACAACTTAGTTTTTCATAAAGTTTGCTTTCTAATAAACTAACTTTAAGCATTTTTTTAAATCATACTACAACTTTAGCCTTTACACAAAACTTTTCATTTTTACTCTAGCCTTTTCACTGACTGCCGTTTTGTGGGAAGAAGCTGCTTGAATGGATCACATCCTATTAATGGAATACAAAGGAAATGATGGTTTGTTACAATGTGCGTGGCATGGTGGGTCTTAGACATGAAGGTTACAACTGGTTGAACGAAGGAATGTAGTTCGTCTGAACACTTTCCATTGAAATAGTTATAGAGCAGCGATGGGTTTTCGACTTTTCGACTGTAGGAAAGAGGATGTATAGTGGGAAATAATTAATCACCCACCAGGACGCGGAGACGCTTTTGGACTCTATCGAAACTGGGAACTGAAGACCGGGCAGCAACCTTCCATATATGGCAGTACCTAATCTGGTTCTTGTAAAGGTAGAGGATATAAGAAAGAGTCAGATTCTTATTGAAGTTGTACAGGGAACCGACCATGTTTCCAGCATCTTTACCAATGGATTGTATGTATGAGTTCCATTGGATCGTTATGGCAAAAATAAGCGACGCTTAGTCAATAAAAAAAATACACAAAGATTTAAATAACAAAACTCTCTTTTGTCTCAAAAGAATACTACTCATATCCTAACCGTATTCGGGTAAGGTAATGGTTAACGAGCTATTCTGACCATTACTACTGATCAATGAATTCGATCATCGCTAGTGCCGCATGCTTGTAGCGTTGTATCAAACTTAGCTAAGCGTAATAAGTATTTGGTTGCATCGGCATCGGGTGATAGTTAAGGAGCTTGTCTTGTATCATATACCGTACCTATGAACACTAATAGATATGTCTCAATCCTCATAAATACACTGGACACTATTGTAAGTGCTAGGTAATATGTTGTCTAAGTAGTCCACCACTAGCAGTGGTTTACCTAATTCACGCCGCTGGCGAGTATTGTATTTTGTTGATGTTCTAAAGATTACTATTTAATTTCCAACCTCCGTTTTGGTTATTCCTTTTTCAGTAACCTTTTCTAGGTTACAACACTATCTATCTATCTATCTATCTATCTATCTATCTATCTCTTACATTGTTCATATCTATCTATCTATCTATCTATTATATACTGTACCTATGAAGACTAATGGGTATGCTCACATTCCACAGATAAACGTTGGACATTACTGTAAGTGGGGGTAACATGCTATCTAAGTAGTCCACCACTGGCAGTGGTTTACCTACTCCACGTCGCTGGCGAGTATTGTATTTTGTTGATGTTATAAAGATGACCATTTTCATTTCTCAGTTTTGGTTATTCCTCATTCAGTAACCCTTTCTAGTTTACAACAATGTGTGAAAGGTTTAGAGAGAGAGAGAAATATGAGAGAATGTGGTAAAGAAACAGAGAGAGAGAGAATGAAGAAAGAAGTAATGGAAGAAAACTAATGAAGGTGACAATGAAATGAACTGATTTTCAGACAAAGAAAAAAGAAACGAAAAAATATATAAAGAAAAGAAAAAAAAAAGAAAGAAAGGGAGAAAAAGAAAAATAAAGAAATGAAGATAAGGTGAAATAATAATTAAAAAAAGCCTGATCAGTAAAAAAAATCTAAAAAAGAAAATGTACCAGAATAGTTCAATAAGAATAAAAATAAACAGGAAGAATAGAAAATGTAATCTAATGACGGATAAGAAAAACTAAAACCCTCAAGAAAGAAAAAGAGGAAGAAAAAAAAAAAGAAAATAAAGAAAGAAAGATAAGGTGAAATAATAATTTTAAAAAATGGCTGAAGTAAAAAAAAATCTGAGGAAGAAAATGTACCAGAATAGTCCAATAAAAATAAAACAAAGGAAACAGGAAGAAGAGAAAATATAATCTAATGACGGATAAGAAGAAAAACTTAAACCCTTAAAAAAGATATTGACTCTGTGCAGATTAAATCTAAAAAGGGGGTGGGTTATATACCGTACTTATGAACACTAATAGATATGTCCCAATTGTCATAAATACGTTGGACACTATTGTAAGTGCTGAACGGTGGGTAAACACTTGTAAATATTTGTATATCTACCGTGAAGCATTACATATCAATTATTTGCGAATTTTGACTCAGGAGCCCAGGCAGAAGGGTTAAAATTGTTCAGGAACGCAAGGTTCAAAGGGTTAATAATCATCGCTTAAGATGTTCTCTTCTTTACAGCTGAAAGGACAACGCGAAGATAAATTGCTATGAAAGTACTATATTGAATTAAATCAGTTAACCCGTGATCTATGTAAATCTAAAAAATACATTATTATTCTTGATAGGCTAATTCGTCCCTATGACAGGAAAAAAGGCGGTTTAGAAAATAATAAACGTCTAGTTTTATTCCAGTCCAAGAAATGTTCAACATTTTTTTTAAAAAGAGATAAAAGAAAACTAAACTTTAATACATTAATTTCGAAATGTTAAGCGGAGATATTTTGTAACTGCTTTAAAGAAATTAACTTTAAAAACTTCTCGAATCACCACACTTGTTTACCAAGGAAATTCTAGTAGTTCTAGTAACACACAGATACATGTCCACACGCTCTCTCTCTCTCTCTCTCTCTCTATATATATATATATATATATATATATATATATATATATATATATATATATATTTCGTCTTCTTTCTGCTAACGGGATACCGTAAGGACAAGACATGTCTCGTTTCTCCTCTATACACATGCCCTAAGTTGATAATTCTACCAGTACTTTTCAGTCTTGGCAAAGGCCAAAAACGTCTACGCGTCCATGTGGGTGATGATTTTATCCCTCTCACAACCCCCTTCTCGCAGACGAAATATCGCTACTCTAGTAGCGGCATTTCGTCTGTGAGAAAGAGATCGCTATTTCCATGGAAAATGTTAAAACGAGCTACATCCTTTAGTTCCCACGCCTCTGACCCTTCAAGCTGAGACCACCCTCTAGGCGTGCATTGAGGCGAACCGCTATTACCCTCTTTCGTATTCCGTTAGTTCCACTCGAATAGCATCTTCCCAAGGACTGTTGCTTTATAGAACAGAATCTCAGGAGGATGCTTTCCCGAACACTACGATACTAACCTATTCATGGTTCCAACCTATCGCCGCCTTAATCTGAACGCTCACGCAACAAGTACCTTGAGTAACCCTTTACCATGGATGGCCCCTAGGCCTTTTATAGGGTAACGGGAGCAGTAAAAAAAAAATAGCAAAAATAAACTATTCTCTAAAGTAAAACTTCGATGCGTCTTTATTCACACCGTACGTCGGATTCGATTTTTTATGGCTTATCAATCCTTTGTAGGTTATTTAAAGCCAGAAAATATTTTGAGATTCTATGAATTTGGCGGAAGGTGACTGTTACGGTCCGGTTCCTTGTACCACGGTGATGGTCCAAGGTAGAACCAATAAAGAAGAACTCGAACACACGTATGGAATAACACAGATATATTACAAACAGGAATATATACAGAGAAGTAGAAGTGTTAGTATGAACAATCAGGTTTAGTAGAGAGAACAATGTAGTCTCGACCAGTATCACTATTCCAATGTCTTACAGTAATTGTCTGAACGCGACTCTGTTTCGGACTGCCTCTGACTCGACTCTTGACTCGACTTGAACTACTGACTGACGATATTCAGTCACCCCCCCCCATTGGGGCAACATGTGACACAAGGTCGTGGGTTATTTATTCGTAAACGGGCTCAGGGCTGGTTTCTCCGAATCCGCCCTCGTTGGTCTCCGCCCAAAATATGGGTTCAGAAGTGAACCTGATTGAACCCGTATAAACGGGCTCCGAGGCTTTATTCCTCCCCGGTTTAGTCGGTAGTGAACTACTGACTGAGAATATTCAGTCACCCCCACGGCCTTTTTAACGTGGGAATTCGAGCCATTAGGCTCTGCTGTAAAAATAGCCCATTTGAACCCTCGGGTTCAGTGCCGGTTCGAAGGAGACTCCGCCCTTCGGCGTAGCCTCGTTCGGGTTCCTCCCCGCCCGAAGGCAGAGAGTTCAACCGAACAGTCGGTTCAGAACGGTGAACTACTGACTGAGGATATTCAGTCTGACTGAGAATATTCCACGAGGGTGTCAGGTGGCACAAGGCCTTTTTAACGTGGGCATTCCGAGCCTGTCCCCGAAGGAGACTCCCTTCGGCGTAGCCTCCTTCGGGTTCCTCTCGCCCGTAGGAAGAGAGTTTAATGAACAGTCAGTTCAGAGGTGAACTATTGACGTATAAACGGGGGTTCGGGGCCTTTTTTAACGTGGGCACCTCCCGAAGGAGACTCCGCCTTCGAAGGGCGTCGGCGTAGCCTCCTTCGGGTTCCTCCTGCCCTAGGAAGAGAGTCCGTAGAAAGAGAGTTCAACCGAACAGTCGGTAGTGAACTACTGACTGAGTCCTGAACCGCCTATTCCTGAGGCGCAGGTTTTATTAAGTATCCATTTTAGTGGGGTTTCCCTGAAGGAGAGAGACTCATTATCGCCCGTAGGAAGAGAGTCCAGGTGATTATTAGGGTGGGTAAGATCCCATAACAGTGATAATAATGATTTAGTGATAGAAGTCTTACTAATTGATCCATAGTTGGAGGAGTAAAGGTGGATGCATACATTTCCCAAATGTATTTGCGTGTATTTGAATATAACGAACCCAAAGGGAACTGGAACACGGCTCTCCAATTAGCAATTATGAGTCATTATCCATTAAACCAACCGCACATCTAACCTTACAGCCCCTGGCATTCCCAAGCGACCACTCATTTAGGTACTGACCAGGTTGCTTAACTTCGGTGACCATAAGGGAACCATAGTTTCAACGAGATATGGCCTTAAGCCTTCTGTACGTACAAATAAGGACATCTCTTCAATTTTTATATACTTCCTCATTTTTTTTCGAAGGCAATAAATTGTTGTTGTCAAATGTACAATATTAGTCGTAATTTCATTCTTATCTGCTTTTTGAGAAAGCATCTACTATTTATCACACGGGAATATACATGTTACGACTAATAATATCCCTTCAACAATTGGTAATCCTGCAATATAAAACGGTAATAATTCGTACAAAAAAAAAAAAACGAAAAAAAAAAAGGTCATCCTGCAAGAAACTTCATAACTTTCCTTCGGGTGAAGACTCGCTTTGCCTGCACAGTTTTTATTCTAACAAAGCATTTTGGATGCGCATATCGTCTGGTGGTGTTTAATAAGGAGAGTGGAATCGGTTGGCCGATTTCAAATTCCAGCCTTGTAGCTGCGCTCATTTTCGCACAAATACTTTTGGGAGGGGTATGAATCCGTTTTTCTCCTCTAAGTTATAGTTTAAATAGCAGAGCAGACAGAGCTCTTTAGCCTTAGATGGCAACCGATTTAGAAGGAGGGAAACTCTGAATTCAAAACCGGTTGTGCAAGCAACTCCTCCCGATGAAAAAAAAACTATTTGCTACAGAAACATCGGTAGCAAAACCCATCGTGCTAAAGTTGCGGTTCTATTTTTCACAGGGGAGTGGCAAGAAGAGGGATCAATCAGCATTTCCTTAAGTTTTCGTTTATATATAGTTTTCTTTATTGAAACAAAGCAAGTTCAGTTGACCATTGATGACAATTCCAGAAACTATAATTTTTTTATTTTTTTCTATCCTCTGCCAGCCGCAATGATGGAGAAAGCATTACCTCACACCATCGCCAGTGAGACAAGCTGCAAGAGCTACTCTGTTTCACGAGGCTTAATCGAGACGCAATCGTGCCAATCTTCCGAAGGAACGCCATCGAACGAGGGCCAAGAAACCCTGAAGTCTCCACTGCCACAGGAGTAAAAAAAATCTATCAGCAAGAGAAGAATATTTAACTATTTTTTTCATCTCTGCGTCCCGGACCTGTTCAAATTACCGACCGAAAATGTATTAGCACAGGTCGCATCCCAAATCAACGACTTCCCCATTTTAAAAGGGAAAATGCTAATGCCATCCGGTCGCTTTCCATCACAACGGTCGAGGCCTACGGGTTCGATTTGGGAAGGGAACCCAGCTGCATCCAAACCTCTTTTGATGATGTCGTTTATTACTGTATGCCGTCGAAAGTGGCCGGCACTACGACGACAGAAGAGAGGATGCAAACCAAACTCATCGATGGAAGCTCCACATCTGCATCTGTGACGCTAACATAATTTGAGTCCAAGACGGATCGCGACCCGAGTGCACTCATCATGGTTTTCTTTATTTATAACTTTATTATTTGTTTTCCTCTCTACGAAATGTTGTGCTCTTAGGTGGTCGTATTGTTAGGTAAGGTTCTTGAATCTATATAAAATTTGGGGACAAATCCTAATATAATAAATAGAGTGAGCCCCTGCCTTGTAGAGATCGGAGACGAACTGTCCAAGAACGATATATATTAGGGTGTTCGGAAAGTAATTAATTTTTCACCACTATACATATTAGGTTGGTGCATAAATAAATTCTGCTTTCATTTTACAACGATCTTTTCGCTAAAAGCGTGTGAAACGCGAACATCCAACTGGCTTTCTTTCTCTCTTTTTTTTTTTAAGTGTTGGTATATGATAAATTATGATGTGTTTAGCATCTTTTGCTAATATCCGAGTATTTTACCGTAGATTACTATTCACTGAACACTTTACGGCTTCGTCCGATGAACGTCTCTGTCTATTTTTATCTTCCGACCACGTTTCTACAGAACGAAATTTTGCAAACCAATTCCGTGCCCGTCCTGGGTATGACGATAAACTGCATCCGCATCCTAGGTAAGACGATAAACTACGTCCAGCAGCAAGGCCTCGGATCAGGAGGTTTTGAGGAGTGTAGAACCACCTCTTAATTGCTAGTGTTCCCAGGTCCGCCCTGACCCGGGGTGGTAGCACCTGTTAGGCTCCCAGCTATGGGAAAAATAGTTAATCCCCAAACCCAGATCTCGTTCTGGGTATGAAGATAAACTACATCCGCGCCCTGGGTGAGACGATAAACTACGTCCAACAGCAAGGTCTCTGATAATACGTTTTTGAAAAATGATGTTGCTAGCTGTACGTTTTTGAAAAAATGATATTACCAGTTATACATTTTTGAGGACAAAAATATTAACAGAAATAGATTTTTGACAAAACAAAAATATTACCAGTAAAAAAAAGTTGTCGGCATTAAATGACCCATTGAGGTTGATATACCGTAAAACAAAACAAACCGAACCGAACTAATTCCGTGCATGAAGACCAGTTATGACTCCTTGACTATAAACACTAAATATTTTTCTAAATATCCCAATAGTGTTTCTCATAACAATACACGATACAAATGATCTTTCAATTCATGCATTATTGGGGTTAAGAAACTCCACTGTGTATGTTGCCACTATCATGCAAATCTACAATTGATTGCTTCTGTCTGAATTTCTGGGATGAAAGATTGTCATTATTTTACACTATTTATATTCGGACTATTGTCCCTATCTTTGTTGTTATTATCATATCGTTTCGGTCTTCCTTATGAATAAGTGGCCATGGTTAAATGTAAATAAATTGCAGAACTGCCCAACAAAGAGAACTGACAGTTTGCAAACAACAACAGGAAAAAAGAACAGAGCAAAAATAATATAAAGCAAGCAAACAATATACAAAGTAAATTAACAGTAATAAGGAAATGCAACATTAATATGGCAAAAAATTCGCAACCTAAGAATTGTGTTTGACACACAATAGCAAGTTCGGACAAGCAAACGTAGAGTTTTAAATCCAAGACAAGACAGACCGGGATTGAATCATATGATGCTGAGAACCGGCCTATTTCATGAGCTAGGAAGAAATCCCAGCATGAATTTGCGTACTTCTGCCTATAAACTGAGGAGGGGAAAGTATTTTACAATAATTCCTAATGGGATTGAATCCAAAACTCTGAAGCCTTTTTTCAATCCCTGGGCCGGGCAGTCTGTGCTTGTAGTAAAAATATGAACCAGATGATATCCTTAGAACTTGGCAGTGGGAAGAGAACAGTCTACTACTGTTGATTAAATAAATAATTCCCTGTAGGTTACCCATATCTATATACACCTGAGGAAGGCCGGAGGGCACAGCAGCGGAAACGCTGTGATAAAAACAACAAAGATGAGGACAATAACCCGTATATAAATAGTGTAAATAAGATTGATTTTTTTTATGGATTATCAACCTCTATCAGGCTATTTAAAGCCATCACACACACACACACACACAACCAGATATATATATATATATATATATATATATATATATATATATATATATATATATATATATATGTATCAATATTGCGATTTTCTTTCTTCGTTTAATGATAATGTTATTAAACTTATCAAACGTTATGAAAAGAATTTACATAAAATAAATAGACAACACTTGTCTATAGTATTTAATGAAACATGTATGAAATATATATATATATATATATATATATATCAGGTGTATTTCGGCAGCAATAATTCTTTCAAACAATTCGTTTAAACGAATGTAGCAAGATTCGAAAAAATATATAATACAAATAGGTATGAACGTTGGCAAATTATGTGCTTCTTGGAGAATTCCTTGCAAAGTGAAAAATTATGTGCTTCTTGGAGAATTCCTTGCAAATTGAAAAATTATGTGCTTCTTGGAGAATTCCTTGCAAATTGGCAAATTATGTGCTTCTTGGAGAATTCCTTGCAAATTGGCAAATTATGTGGTTCTTGGAGAATTCCTTGCAAATTGGCAAATAATGTGCTTCTTGGAGAATTCCTTGCAAATTGGCAAATTATGTGGTTCTTGGAGAATTCCTTGCAAATTGGCAAATTATGTGCTTCTTGGAGAATTCCTTGCAAATTGGCAAATTATGTGCTTCTTGGAGAATTCCTTGCAAATTGGCAAATTATGTGCTTCTTGGAGAATTCCTTGCAAATTGGCAAATTATGTGGTTCTTGTGAATTCCTTGCAAATTACAAATATGTTCTTGGAGAATTTTGCAAATTTCACAAATTATGTGGTTCTTGGAGAATTCCTTGCAAATTGGCAAATTATGTGGTTCTTGGAGGTGGCAAATTATGTGTGGTTCTTGGAGAATTCCTTGCAAATTGGCAAATTATGTGGTTCTTGGAGAATTCCTTGCAAATTCATAAATTATGTGCTTCTTGGAATTCATAAATTGGAGAATTGTGCTTTTTGAGATTCCTTGCAAATTGGCAATGTGCTTCTTGGAGAATTCCTTGCAAATTGGCAAATTATGTGCTTCTTGGAGAATTCCTTGCAAATTGGCAAATTATGTGCTTCTTGGAGAATTCCTTGCAAATTGGCAAATTATGTGGTTCTTGGAGAATTCCTTGCACTCAATGATCTTCTTTATTTTTGGTCCAATGAAGACATCGGCTTTGACATTTTGCCTCAGACAGATTAGGGAAGAATTCTTGAACAAATGGTTTCATTAAGGTCTTAAGGTTTTAAGTGCAGTGGTAGAAACAATATTTCCGGGGGTCCAACGATGGCTCTCCATTTGACGTTGTTCCTCTCCACACCGAACTGTGGCCAGTCCCGCCTGTGTTAGTGTGATGCGGTGACCCTGCTGTATCAAAGGTAAAGATAACACGGAAACTTGGTAAAGTCGCATTTCCTGATGGAAACTCAACATGAGAGCCACCAGTTGAAATCTTCGATAACCTCCCAGCCATAATCTACATATTTCAAGACGTCTAACAAGATCTTGACCCTGCTGTATTCTTCTTTGAACTGCACCGAGTGAGACAGGGGAAGATATAGCAACACGGCTTTGAGGTTCCTAGATGAGCTGTCGATGAAGAGGCGCCACTCGCTGGGTTTACAAGCGATTCCAATTGCCTCGAACAGACCGGTCACATTGTGGCAGAAGCATAGCACATTTTGACGGGTGAAAAAGTTTGAAAAATACTGGTGACGCGTTCTCTGGCCTCCGACTTGCAAACTTTCATCTAATAAATTCCACTGCTTGTTTCTCGGCATCAAAAGCTTTGTGAACTTTGTGAGACCAAGATCTCTGATCAGGTCGTTGAGGTTTTTTGCGGGGAGGTTGGCTTAGTATGGATTTCTCTCCTCAGCTGCGCCTCTGTAATCTGGATGAATGACTTTATCCTATTCTGAATTGCTGTTCTCTTCTGAAGAGCGCTGCTTTCTCTTTAGGAGAGTGGGTACGGATAGCTTAGGGCTGTGTGGCACTGGGCCGACGGATGATAGAAGGTCTGGATATATGACAGCAGGCATATTCTTGCCAGTTTGACGTTTGGAAGGGTCCAACATGCAGAAGAACCAATTGCTAAAATGGTCAATTTGTTCCCGCCAAATTCGTGGGATTGCGTATTTCATCTATTTTCTACTCTGTACGGTCTTACAAAAGAGCAGAATAAAACTATGAGTATAAAGATACAAATATATTTTAACCTATGTTATTGAAACATTCTAAAAAAAAATTCATTTTTGATTTTTGAAATATCTGAAGATCGTACTCTGGATTGGTAAAATTCCAATATAGTAAATGCCACAAAAATACGGAGACTTGAATACTGAACATCCCTAAAACTCGGTATTTTTATGGCTTTATCCAGTATAGAAAACATCCATGATACCGTGGACACTAATGCGCAATTATTGAAACATATTTAATACATATTTTTTCAATAACACTGGTTTTAAAAAAATAAGTTTTTGATGTCAACGAACACTCGTTACCACTTTTGTAATGCCAACGAATACTCGTTGTCATTTTCGTAATGCTCGTTGTAGTAGAGACTTTGTAATCGCAGATACAACTATAGTAACGCCGTTGAACAATACTGGTGTCAGACGACTTCGAATATCACTCGTACTTGATAATACTCGCGCGAGTAGTAATCCGTATAGAGAAATAGTATAGTGAATAGAGTAGAGAATAGCGATTCGTATAGTAATAGAGGATAGAGTAGAAATACGATAATATTTAATGTATAAATAGGGCAGAAGGCTAAAAGGGAGACTGGGGAAAAGGATAGTCTTCTTCTGTCTTAATATTTAAACTTAGCTCGCCGCAAACACTGACCCAAACATACAAACAATATTTTTTTCACCAAAACAACTCATTCTTACTTACCATTCTTACCTCAACCACCATAATGCCTCAGAAACTCTATAAAGTCCTAACTAGTCCGCATATATACAATTCATTGTCTGTGGGGGCATAAAATAAGGATTGAAAATCTAAAAGCCACAATGATTATTTACAAATGCATGAAAAAACTATATACAAGAAACTAAACATAATACTTTTAGTAATAACCCCCCACAGCCCTAACTGTGACAGAAAAGTAGAAATACGATCAATTAGATGCAAAGCTAATTCCTATGGTCACGTGGTCTACTTAATACAATAATTGGCTCGCCTGTGTTTGCTCACTGGCAATCTATGTTCAAACTCAAGTATCGGCAGCGACACTTTATTCCTATATAACAAAAAGTAAAAAATATTTAAATTAAAATATAATTCCAAAGTTTTTACTCACAAAAATTACACTAACCAGACAAGCAAAACTTTCTTTCTTTTTTTTACAGTAGTTTTGCAGAGTTCGCAGATTAAATGAGGTACCTCGGTTGTGTCTTGATACCCGACAGTAATGTCTTGTATGCCTCACACAATTTAGCAGA
>CAHIKZ030005551.1:822500-842500 GCA_903632075.3 Acanthosepion pharaonis
ACAATGTTTCAGCTGTTGTACGCTCCGGCTTTCTTCAGGTGGTTGGAATGTCGAAATGAACCCTTTATTTCGCTCACTGGAATAGACTGTTCTATTTCCGCATGTCAGTTTTAATGGCACGTGGATTTTCTTGTTTAAAACTTTTATGAAACTAAAACAACTTTTCCAGATATATTTGAAAGGAGTAATATATTAACAAGAAGTTAATAATATTGGTATTTTAAAAATATTCTTTTATAAATCAATCGATTTTAAAATCCTCGAAGATATCGAAATCGATGTAAGCAGACACCGAGAATAAAAGCCCAATTGCACGGGGAACTAGAACAGTCTACCCCAGTAAACGAAATAAAGGGTTCAGTTCGACATTCCAACCACCGTGTGTGTGTATATATATATATATAAGTGATAGAAATTAGGAGGATTTGAGATAACGATAATTAAGTAATTCATCGAATCTAGAAGAAACCTCAACAGAATGCAGAAAGTACTGGACGGCCATTTCGTCCTATATTTTGGACTCATCAGCAGTGTGCAGCCACTACCGAGAATTGAAACCCGGACAGTTACGCTAACAGGCAAACGTCATACCAACTGTTGCAACGGGCCTCGGTGAGTGACGACGAGATAGACTCGATGAATTACTTAATTATATATAAATATATATACATATATATGTACATACATACACACACACACACACACACACACACACACATACATATACATATATATATATATACATGTATATGTACACACACACACACATATATATATATACATACATATATATGTGTGTGTGTGTATATATACATGTAAATATATTTATATATAATTAAATATATATATATATATATATATATTTATATATATATATATATATATATATATATATAGAGAGAGAGAGAGAGAGAGAGTGTCTTTTATGGGGATTAATAATTATTATATAACTTTTTCTTTTATTTAGTTCTTGAACTTCACGTTTGTGAGCTTTTTCTTTGCCTGTCAGCAAGATTGAATAATAATTGGACAATATTGAAATAATGTTCTCTTTCACTATTCGTTTTTTTTTTTTTAGTGTCTCTTAAATCAAAGAGTTTCAAAATAAAAAAAATGGATCTGAAGTTAATGAAATTGACGTGGATTTAGCACTGAGAGGGCAAAGAGATCTCAAATGACAGAACAGTGAGTTTTTCACAGCAGATGGCACAAGAGTAAAAGTATCAACTAAATAAATAGATGAAGAAAGAAGAGAAAAATTACAAAATGCAGTTAACGTTTACACATGCCAGAAATTCGTCTAGGCTTTTAAAACACCTTTGAACAGAATGATTTCGGCTGGACAACCGCTGTTACCGTTAGTATATACAAATTCGCATTATGTCTACAACCACATACCTCTACATAATAAATTTCGTAACCATCTCTCGGTTTAGCTAGAAATACAAATAGGCTGATAGAATTGTTGATAACAAAATCATTCTTTGTAAATTAAATTGCATCAGTAGATAGATGTAGAATTTTCCATGTGTGTACAGTCCTTAAAGCATATGTGTGACCTATTCACAACAAGACCATCCGCTGAATCATCAAGAGTGGTTTCACTTATCCGCAGAAGCCCAATTAGCAATATTTTCTTGTATGAAGCAACAGCAATTAGCAACATTTCTTTTATGAAGCTAAAACAACTTTTCCATATATATTTGAAAGGAGTGTCACATCTAAGCTAGTTTGGAAAATCTCTATATTTGAAAAGAGTAAAATATTAACAAAGAAGTTAATAATATTAGTATTTTAAAAATATTTTTTTGTAAATCAATCGATTTTAAAATCCTCGAAGACAACGAAATCGATGCAAGCAGACACCGAGAATAAAAGCTCAAATTTTTTAAAAAATATTGATCGTTGACTAATTAAATTTTGGTGTATAATTCATTCCATTTTTATATATGGTTAGCGTTTTCGATCAAATATATTTATTAGTGGGGCGTGTTATCCAATAGGCTTACGGTTTATACGAAGATATTGCTGATTAAAATAAACATTGATGATATAAAAGCTCAAAGCGAAGTTGAAATTAGTATAATTTACTATCACTATTAGCATACATTACTATTAATAATAGGATACTTTACTATTGATATTAGTATACTTTACTATTTTTATTAGGATATTTTACTGTTACTATTAGGATACTTTACTATTACTATTACGATACTTTACTATTGATATTAGTAAACTTTACTATTTTTATTAGGATATTTTACTGTTATTATTAGGATACTTTACTACTTTACTATTATTATTATTAGGATACTTTACGGTTACTATTAGGATACTTTACTATTGATATTAATATACTGTACTTTTATTATTAGGATACTTTACTATTGATATTAGTGTACTTTACTATTACTATTAGTATACTTTACTATTAATATTGAAATTAGCATTCTTTACTATTATTATTAGGATACTTTACTGTTACTATTAGGATACTTTCTATTACTATTAGCATGCTTTAGTATTAATATTAGGATACTTTATTACTGAAATTAGTATATTTTACCAATGAAATTAGTATACTTTACTATTATAATTAGGATATTTACTATTGCTATTAGGATTCTTTATTATTACTTTACAATTTACTATATTACTATTTACTTTACTACTTTTTATTTTTATACTACTTTTTATTTTAATATTCTATTTTAATGCTACTTTTCTTCTTTATATTTACTATATTACAATTTACTATATTATTATTTACTATTTACTATACTTTACTATTACTATTAGTTTACTTTACTATTAGTATTAGTATACATTATTATTACGTTGAAATTTTTCTATCTACGTTGAAATTAGTGAAATTAGGTTTTTCTATTTCACATAAAACTAATTTTTTTCTCTAACAAAGACAGGAAAAAGAATATTTTACAAATTTTAATAAAAAATAAACAATCAATTTCTCTGTGTAATGTTTGTACAAAAAGTGCATCTCTAGCTTGCTAGCTTATATATATATATATATATATATATATATATATATATATATATATATATATATATATATATATATGAGAAAATGATATGTAAATTTTTATATACCGGACAAATGTTAAGGAAATTAATAACAAGTTTAATAGAACTTCTACTAAAAACGACTGACAAATTACAACGGTTAAGTTATTTTATCTAATTTTTCTTGTTTTATTATAATCTTCTCCTCTGGATATAAATTATCTACAAATTGTCTGAATGTTCTATATGTCCGAGCGCTCTCAGCTATAAATTTATCCATTATCAAGGAAGATTTCATTTTTTTTTAAATTAGAAAATGAAAAGAACACTAGAAAAATTAAATGTAAAAATTAACCGCAGTACTTTGTCAATCTTTAATTTTTTTATGAATTTATATCTGCTCGATGCGTATCCAAATGTAAACAAATGACGTCACACATTACTGTTTATTATAAACAAAGCATTTACTTAAAAAAAAAATCTATAAAAAGAACGTATAAACATAAAAAGAAATGTCTTAAAATATTTGTCGGATTTTGTCCATTTAATAATGTGTGATGTCATTTGTTTACATTTGGATACGCATCGAGCAGATATGAATGTACGAGAGAAAAATCATAGAGAATTGTATTTTAAAAACAGTAAAATCAACCTTGCTACCCGAACCGCTCCTCTGTGGCTAAATCGCTAAAGCACGTCAGGCTATATGACGGTTCCGTATAGGATGCTGGTTTGATTCCTGTCGGAGGACGCATACTTTCTATGAAAATTTCTCGGACATTCAGGCTAATACAATTTATTATAAACAGAGCATTTACTTAAATATTTGCATCTATAAAAGAACGTATAAACATAAAAAAGTCTTTATATATATATATATATATATATATATATATCATCATCATCATCATCATCATCCACAGACAGACTGTTTCGCTGTATCACATCTTCTCAGTGGGGCTAGATATCCGATAGCTTCAAGCCGGGATCGGAACCGGACCGATTTGGTATCAGTCGGAAATTCTAACCCGTAGTCTATCGACGCTCGACAGTAACAAAGGACAAAGACAAATTTTGGGGTATTTATTTTTTTCATAAACACGCCAGTGACCTAGAGGACTCAATCCGTTACATGATTGGTACAGATGGAATAAAATTCCGATAACCAAAAACACTATTTTTAAAAAACTGGTTGAGTGATATTCTATTGTTATTTGGTAATAAATTGATCAGACCAGAATTATTACACATTAATTAATAACTGGGGAAAATATTCATTTTAAATGCTCACATGTGGCAACTTTTGAGAATAATAAAGACTCAACACTGATATGCCATAGATAAGCTAATACGCACACGCAAATATATGCAGACACACACATACATATATGTATACACACAAACACACACACACATATATATATATATATATATATATATATATATATATATATATATATATTCAAAAATTATAACATAAACATGTTATAAAATCACTACAAAAATAGACATTTTGTTTCAACATTTCTGGTGTTGTCAAGTGATGGTGTTGATTGCGATATAAAGAGTTTTTTGAAAATTCAAAACCAAATCAAATTGTATTGAACGCTCTTTGAGCTAGCTAATTAAAAAAAAATAAAAATGGGATTTCTATTTCAAACACAGGTATCCAATAAAAATAACATTTAAAGTAATAATATGTATGTGTGTGTGTGTGTGTGTGTGTGTGTGTGCGTGCGTGCGTTTAGATAGTTGGCCTACGCTCTCGAGAAAACTCAACAAAGAAAATGTGCTCTCCGCCAGTTTAGAAACCAGCGTCCTCCTTGTTAAGAGAAACCACCGTTTCCTCTCACTTGCTCCAAACCGTTCGGCCACACAGCCAAGCAAGGTTCTATTTACCCTTTAACTTCCTAGTTCAAACACAATCGAAGACCCATATCCGCTTAATTTCGTTTCCGAAATGTATATAGAGCAATTTCTAAAGAATTAATGGATTTATTTTTAATCCGACATTTTTATTCCTTTAAAGATTCGTGTTTGAAATAGACGCCATGAGTTTTTCTTCATTAAATTTTCTCGAATGCACAGGCTCTACACACTGTTTAAAAAACAGGACGTCTATTTCAAACACGGTTATCCACTAAAATAACATCTGATGTAAGAAAAACATCGGATTGGATATATATATATATATAATTAAGGATGTGGTCTTCTAAATTCATAAAAATATCAATCTTTTTTTCCATTTTGCTGAATATTGTGGCTTGAGGAAGGCCTAATCTAAATAAATAGACATAATAAGTCCACATTATTCAAAGAAACATGTTTGAATGACGACACACACACATATATAGATATTATCATTATTATTACTTTAAACGTTATTTTTAGTGGATGTCTGTGTTTAAATATTGAAGTCACATTTTTTGCCCTGACATTTTATTTTAATTAGTTTGCATTACGTCAGTTGGTTTGCTCACTCGAGAAAACTTAACAAGGAAAAACTGCTCTCCGTTTAGTTTCTGCGGCTTAGTTTCGTAGCCGAAACCTAAACAGCGATTTCTAAAGAAATAATGGACATTTTTATTACTTCAAAGGTAATAGGTGTTTGAAATAGACGCCATGTGTTTTTGTTGTTTTTTTTTTATTGGCCTACTAACTCGAGAAAACTTATGAAAGAAAATTTATTCGCCGACAGGGTCTTCCTTCATTACGTTTTCTCGAATGCGCAGCCCGTTAGACGTAATACACACTGTTTAAAATAACAAAACAAAAAAAAAAAACAGGACGTTTATTTCAGACACGGATATCCACTAAGATAACATCTGAAGTAAGAAAAAACATCGGATTGAATATATATATATAATTCAGGATGTGGTCTTCTAAATCGACAAGAAAAATCAATCTTTTTTGCATTTTGCTGAATAATGTGGCCTAATCTATAGAAATTGTTTATAAAAAGAATTCCTTATTTTTTACGAGTGGCACAATTTATTTAAGTAGTGTCCAAATCACTGACATTAGGGCCATTTTCTGAACATATACAAAGATATTCATGGTCAAACCCCTATAAATTTTCAGTTTAAGGCACTGAAAACGAATATTACCCCTTTACCCCTGACAAGAGGTTCGTCAGTGTTTGCAGCATTGTTTCACTGCAGCTGTTGCTTCGATGTTCCTGAACGCCAAGGGACGAAAGTTGGAAGATAAATTTGTGTCTTCTTTCATTCTTCTTTTTCTTTTTACTTTCTTTTCTTTATATTTTTCCAGATGACAAATTTTGCTTCTTTTCATAAATTTGACACCCGACCCACACCTACTCAACTTTTTCACTTCTTAAATTTATTTTTCAAAAGCGTTAGATGTTTAGGTCGAAATTTGTTGGATTATCATTAAGTAGACCGATGATAGACCGGAAAGTTTGATGGATGGAAACACGGCCGGCTAAATGAACGCTTGCTTGCTTCTTGGGGCGAAAGTTCAAGTGCTGAGATTGTCCTATAGAGGAGATGAAAAATCAAAAAGCACGAGTATTTGATTTTGTTGATGTTGGTTTAAATGATTTCATTTTTCTTTTTTTTTTTTTTTAATTAAAAGGTTGGTGGGGAGATTTAATATAAAAGATATCTTTATTACGGGGTAAACTAAAATTCAGTACCAGAAAATTTTGATTTATCTTCTTTTCCTTGCTGTCACATCTCTCTCTCTCTCTCTCTTTCTCTCTCTCTCTCTCTCTCTCTATATATATATATATATATATATATATATATATATATATATATGTAAAGGCATTTTTATGTTTATACATTGTTTTATAGATACAAATATTTAAGTAAATGCTCTGTTTATAATAAACAGTATTAAACAACATTTACCGGTCTGAATGTCCGAGAAATTTTCACAGAACGAATATTTTCTATTTGGAGAATCCGTGGCATACTGTGCACTATTTATCTGTTATTAAGCGATGTTGTTTTTTTTTATACACATTCAATATACGATCTCTTATGGAGAAAGATACCCTGTTTAATATCAGCTGCTTCCCTTGTATTACAACGACTTCCAGAATGTTAAGTTTTTTACAATGTCGACTGCTTAAAAAATGTCACAAATCGCAAGATTTTGTCGCCAATAAGTACATTAGGTCAATAAGTACAATTTTTTCATGTCCAATTCGCTAGTGAATACAATTGTCCAATGTATAATTTACTAGTGAGTAAAATTGTCTTAATGTCCAACTCGCTATTGAATTGTCCAGTTGATAGAGATAGTTGGTAAATTTAACATTTAAATACTAACATAGTTATATTTTAAGTTTGTAATAAACTCAATGGGTTACTTATATTACTTTCTTTTATTTAAATAACACTTATGCGGTATACACATTCAACACAATATTTAGCAATTTCTTCTGATTTTTATTACATTTTAACACAACAGTTGTTTCCTTAAAGTTTAATATCTATCATCGCTTTAATTCTTTTCTCATGCTTACACCACAATTTTTAACAGTTTGTGTTCATTTAGTTTTACTGTTATTTTTTTTTTTCAAATAATACTGAGTATTTGTTTAAATGGATGTGCGCGTGGCATAGTGATTATCTTTGCGGATAATTGTGAGATCGATATGCCGAGTTCGAATTTTTATATAATGAATTTTATGTTCAAATTTCTATATAGCGATTTTTATGTTCAAATTTATATAGTGCTTTTTATGTTCAAATTTCTATATAGTGATTTTTGTGTTCAAATTTTTATATAGTGAATTTTATGTTCAAATTTCTATATAGCGATTTTTATGTTCAAATTTTTATATAGTGATTTTTATGTTCAAATTTCCATATAGTGCTTTTTATGTTCAAATATAGTGATTTTTATGTCCAAATTTTTATATGGTGATTTTTATGTTCAAATTTCTATATAGCGATTTTTATGTTCAAATTTCTATATAGCGATTTTTATGTTCAAATTTTTATATAGTGATTTTTATGTTCAAATTTCCATATAGTGCTTTTTATGTTCAAATATAGTGATTTTTATGTCCAAATTTTTATATGGTGATTTTTATGTTCAAATTTCTATATAGCGATTTTTATGTTCAAATTTCTATATAGCGATTTTTATGTTCAAATTTTTATATAGTGATTTTTATGTTCAAATTTCTATATAGTGCTTTTTATGTTCAAATATAGTGATTTTTATGTCCAAATTTTTATATGGTGATTTTTATGTTCAAATTTCTATATAGCGATTTTTATGTTCAAATTTCTATATAGCGATTTTTATGTTCAAATTTTTATATAGTTATTTTTATGTTCAAATTTTTATAAAGCGATTTTATACAGGAGCAAAACAAATTCAGAGATTTTGACGATAAATTTAAAAAAAAAGAACCAAGAATGAGTTGTGTTTAGTTTAATTTGTAACGTTTATAAATATAGGAAGATAAATGCAAATGTTGTTAAGATAGCGGTTATCACAAAACACTGCCCTGTGCAACAAATCAGTCTTGGACCCTCTGGGTGTCGAGGCACCGGCCATGTATAGAGGCTTTTGTAAAGCATTGGTTTTAATTGACATTATGTTATTTTTGCTCTAAATGACCTTGTGCCATTCTGAGATAAATTTACAACATAGATTGCACAGTTATATTCATATATAGATTCAACTCAGATATTAAAGAGCCCTGTTAACGCCCGAATGCTTTCTCAAAGCCCAGCACTTAGTGAAATAATGATGCATAGAGAGACTGGAATGCTTTTTTTTATTATTTTACATTGAATAAAGTCACAAAAAATATTATAAAAAGAAAGGCGCATAAATTTTTGATCAGCAGTGAGCGAAGTTGTCCATAAAACACATCCTTGAATCTAAGCCCCGAAAACATTTAACATATTTTGTAGATAAATAAATATATTATAGAATTATATATATATATATATATATATATATATATATTATTGCTATTATTATTTCATTTTTTTCAGTGCAGATGAAAAGGTTTTAAATAGTCAAATATAATTAATGGGAAGAGCTCTCTCGTTTTCTCTTGCCCTGCCCTCGACCAAATAAAGTAATCCCTGTCCTTCAAACAACGAGATTTAACAGTCAACGCACATGATCAAATTCATACTTAACGCGACTGGATGCCCTGTCGCGCATGCGTGCATCCATGCGACGGCAAATTTGTATACGTAAAGGTAGTGGGAAAGAACAACGAAGTGCTTTTTTGCGTTAACATATTCGTGTCTGCTTCATACATGTGTAAATGTGTCTTCATACGTATGCGTGCAATATATGTGTGCGCGTGCGTATGGGAGTGTTACTGCTTGTGTATATGCGTGCGTGTATACTTGTGTGCGCTTTAGCGTTAAAGAAAAAGAGTGAGATCGAGTCAGAATTTACGACTATAAAATTTAAGTAACTCTTTAAAAAAAAGAGATACGTAAAGTTTAAAATGCATTTAAATAAAATAAAAAAGTCTTTCCTGAAGCTTTAATTTTAGTTTTTAGCTGGTAGATTTTAAATTTACAGATCGTGACATCCATCAGAGAGATGAAATTTCAATTTTTATTATTGCATTATTCCAAAATTTTAGCACATCAGCCGATAGCTATTAATGTCAACAAATGAGCATAAATAGTTATTAATAAAAAATTCATAATGAATGTATAATGTTATCCATAATTACATGTACAAGAATGTCATTTTTGGTAAAAGTTAAAAAAAAAAATGTATAAATACGTAAAAATGCATATATTGTCGAAAATTCCTTTTTTCACTATATAACCATTTGTGCTATGTTATAATGCTTATTATCTAAAAAATAATAATACTGAATAATTTTTTTTAAACATTAAAGTATATCTAATCACTTCTTCCGAATAGCTATCGTGATTTATTAATATAATATTCTCAATATGGAAATAATTTGGTGTATTTCAAACCCAACTAAACATGATTGAAATCTTTTTTTTTTTTTTATCAGTAAAATTAATAAATTCATCCATATTGACTGATTTGTCAAGAAAACACAGTTCTCTTTATTAAAAATCTTTCAAAAATAAAATATACTTTTCTTGTTTCTTATTATGTTTAGTGCATTTTTTCAACATATGTCCGTCTTTTGGCAAAGTTTTGGGGGTACCTAATAAAAATATTGTTTGTTATTACGATATAAATAACATTGATAGAGTATGCATAGCTCCTTTTGTTTGTGTGTGTTTGTATGTAAATAGAGAGAGAGAGAAAGAGACAGAGAGAGTGAGCAACGTCGGATAAGAATAGAATTAGATAGATAGATAGATAGATAGATAGATAGATAGATATGACATCGCCTTAGGTAAGAATAGAATAGAGGGATTGAATAGAGAGGGATTGAACAGCCTTAGAGAAGAATATATATATAGAGAGAAAGTGTGTGTGTGTGTGTGTGTGTGTATGTGAGAGAAAGAGAGAGAGAGAGATTGAGAGATAGAAAGGGAATGTGAGAAAGAAAGAGACGGACTGGCTTTAGGAACAGGTTACACTAATGTTCATAGGTTAGAAACCAAACGAACCGAGCTCTCCCTGTACTTTGTCTGATCATCTTCAATATCGTATAGTATTACCAATTTCGCCTCAATAGGTATCATGTAATTTAGTATTATTTGAGGTTTGATGCTTAGAAATGTGATGTGTTCCCCCAAGTAATGCGTCTTACTCACTAAAATGTCATTAAGGACCATTCCCACAGACAAGTTCGTTTATGGGATAAGCAGACTGATGAACCCCTTTGAATGGGGATAAATTTTTTAAATGTATATATGCAATATAAAAAAAAACCTGATACTTTTCTGTCATTTTTTATCAGATTGATCTTGGTTTATGCATTAGGAGAAAAAGTCCCAGATGCAAGTTACAAATTGGAGATGTTAACATTAAGCAAGTACAGAAGTTTAAATATCAAGAAAGTGTTTTAACAAAGGATGAAAAATATGACACTGTGATCCGAATACACATTGGCCGGGCGAAAGAAGCATTCCAAAGGTTAAATGTTGAGAAACAGAACAAAAATCGTTAGAAACAAAAAAAAAAGAGAGCTGGATTGCTATTTGATATCCATTCTCTTATATGGCAGTGAATGCCGGATAATCTCCCCACGGATAGGGAGAAAATTGGACGCAACAGAAATTGATTCTACAGAAGGATACTGAGAATTCTACTGAGGGAGAGAGTAAGCAATGAGAAATTCTTGAAAAAAATATCAACAAAAAATCTTATGCTCAAAATAAAAAGAGAACTGAAAATACCCACAAGGACAAGTAAGATAAGGTAAGGCATCAAGCCATCTGCCTGACAAGCTTGTGTATATGGATGGTTTCCCTTAGCAAAGAGAGAAAAACTGCTAAAGGCCACAAGGGAAAGGAGGTTTGGAGAGCCATGATCGCTCATGTCCTGAAGGGATGCGGCACATCGCTGATAACAGTTGTAACAGTTGGCCGATTCAATATATCCATATACTTTTTTATGCTATTGTTCGCCCGATATAAGGCCCAAGAGCCACACAAGATATAGAATTACTAAATATGTTTGTTGTTAGGGCGTACAAGGAGGGAGTAATAGGTATATTTTATGACGATATAGTTAATGAATGAACGTAGACTTCAAGAGGTTATGGTTGTAGCGATCGAAGATGCATTCTGTCGGAAGTATGTCCCACAATGCAACAGTTCTTTGAAAGTAACTGACTGAGTGGAAACTTCTCCTTATCAATGGAATATGAAGGAAACGAGAATAATTCGACTCATTGTACGTGGTGTTGTAGAAAATAGCTGTGAAGATCATAGCTCTGAAGATCATAACTGTGAAGACCATAACTGTGGAGATCATAACTGTGAAGATCATAACTGTGAAGACCATAGCTGTGAAGATCATAGCTATGAAGGTCATAAATGTGAAGACCATAGCTGTGAAGATCATAACAGTGAAGACCATAACTGTGAAGATCATAGCTGTGAAGGTCATAACTGTGAAGATCATAGCTATGAAGATCATAACTGTGAAGATCATAACTGTGAAGTTCATAAATGTGAAGACCATAGCTGTGAAGATCATAACTGTGAAGACCATAACTGTGGAGATCATAACTGTGAAGATCATAACTGTGAAGGCCATACCTGTGAATACCATAGCTGTGAAGACCATAACTGTGAAGAACATAGCTGTGAAAACCATAGCTGTGAAGATCATAACTGTGAAGATCATAACTGTGAAGACCATAGCTTTGAAGATCATAACTGTGAAGATCAAAACTGTGAAGTTCATAAATGTGAAGACCATAGCTGTGAAGATCATAACTGTGAAGATCATAGCTGTGAAGGTCATAACTGTGAAGACTATAACTGTGGAGATCATAGCTCTGAAGATCATAACTGTGAAGACCATAACTGTGAAGACCATAGCTGTGAAGATCATAACTGTGAAGATCAAAACTGTGAAGTTCATAAATGTGAAGACCATAGCTGTGAAGATCATAGCTGTGAAGATCATAACTGTGAAGACCATAACTGTGAAGACCATAGCTGTGAAGATCATAACTGTGAAGACCATAACTGTGAAGATCATAGATCATAAAGACCATAGCTGTGAAGAAGACCATGAAGAGCTCTGAAGATCATAGCTCTGCAGACCATAACTGTGAAGACCATCGCTGTGAAGACCATAAATGTGAAGATCATAGCAGTGAAGACCATAGCTGTGAAGATCATAACTGTAAAGACCATAGCTGTGAAGATCATAACTGTGAAGACCATAGCTGTGAAGATCATAACTGTGAAGGTCAAAACTGTGAAGTTCATAAATGTGAAGACCATAGCTGTGAAGATCATAACTGTGAAGACCATAACTGTGAAGATCATAAGTGTGAAGACCATAGCTCTGAAGATCATAGCTCTGCAGACCATAACTGTGAAGACCATAGCTGTGAAGACCATAAATGTGAAGACCATAACTGTGAAGATCATAACTGTGAAGACCATAGCTGTGAAGACCATAAATGTGAAGATCATAGCTGTGAAGATCATAACTGTAAAGACGATAGCTGTGAAGATCATAACTGTGAAGATCATAACTGTGAAGTTCATAAATGTGAAGATCATAGCTGTGAAGATCATAACTGTGAAGACCATAGCTGTGAAGATCATAACTGTGAAGATCATAGCTGTGAAGATCTGGACTAGTCAAGTCTGCCAGGAAAATTGCAAGTTTTCAACAACCTAAGAGTTATTAGGTATATCTTGAATACCTTTCCATTAGTATTATTTTAGCTTCTATGAATATCGTTGGCAGGGTGTCTTATGTGAGTTGCGGTCCTTAATTCAAGAGATACCGGTTATCAGCGCGGTAAGTAATTTTCGGTGTGTTAATTTCAATTCCTGCACACTTTTATTTTCATACGCTTCCACTTGGAAAAGTCAAGAATCCGTATTCTTTCAACTACGAATTGAGCAGGCTGGACATTTTTTTACTAACATTGTTCACCTAATACATGACCAAAATGTCATTCTCTTGTCTTGAGGTAACAACCAGTCTATAAGAAAAAACTCTGAATTCAAGACCAAACTGATAGATGGGCGCCGTCAGACTATCTTATCCAAGACACACCACTGCTTCTATGGCTACAGTACATGTGGTATCCTTACAACCCTAATGGGTCATGGGACTCATGACGATATAGAAATTATTATTACCAGAAATACCCGTGAAAATTTCACGATTCTCCTATTTGAATTTTCTGATGAATCTTAATACATAGGTTAATGATTGAATAAGCACACAGGCGAGTTCTAAAATATCCACAGAAATCCCCCCTATTGCATCGTCAAATATTTGAGCATAACAACTTTAAAAATACTGCTATAACAATCATAAATATGAATGCTGGTCGTTATATTAAGAATTAAGGGGGTACAAATAAAAGCTTTGAAATTGACAACCTTTTTCAATTTCAATGAAACAGACAAATTTTTCCATTTCAGTGAAACATTTCTATATGTCTTTCTTTCTTCATTTTCTCACTGAAAGCAAGTAGCATCTCTGATCAAAACCATTATTTAGGCGGGAGAGTTGAACACTTCTACGTTCACTTCTTCCTTTATTTCTATCTTTCTTTCGATAATTTTCTCACTGAAACCAAGTAGGTTTTCTGATATGTCTGTTCCGTCTTTCCACGCGATTGAAACGGAATAGAACATTGTCTATGAAGTATTGGCAGGGCGCAACGGTCGTGCTATCTAACGGAGGGACAAGCAGAATTATTCCTATATACAAGCAAATGTAATCTATTTAAACAGGGTTCAGCATATAATACAAAATATATCATTTCGTTTTTGCTTTTGGTTTTTGTTTGTTGTTGTTGTTTTTTTTTGGGGGGGGGGGTTGTTTTTTGGGGGGGTTCCTAGTGGTTTAAAAATAATATCACAGAATAAATTCAAAGTTTTTGTGATTTTGTCATAAAACCGAATCTGGCAGCAAATATAGTATATATATATAAAAAATATATTTTTAATTTTTTTTTTTAAATATATTGAGAATCTAGCATCAGTATAAAAATCACTTTGAAAAAATGATTTTTCAAAGTGATTTTTATACTGATGCCAGATTCTCAATATATTTTTAAAAAAATTTAAAAAATATATTTTTTTACATATATACTATATATAAAATATTTATATATATATATAATATATATAAAATATTTTGCTATTTTGCAATGAAAACAAATTTTTCTCAGCTATTCGACAATTTTGTTTTATCATTTGAATGAACCAGGAACATTTAAAAAAAATATTCTACAGCTCTCCAATCTCCAGTTTTCCAGTCTCGATAGAATTCAAAAGCAATTACTCATCCCTGTGGGTGATGAATTGATTTCCATCCTACAACCTCTTTCCCATAGACGAAACGCTCGTTCATATAAGTCATGCAATCACTTGTATATCTCTACATGATTTTCTTGACTTTGTAGTATTTCTGAAGAAAAAATAAATATATATAAATTATGTTTTTAGAAACTTAACAAATTAGGCAAATTGAAATTATACTAGACACATTATTTGAAAATATTCCATTAATTAATCAATTTCAGAAATAATAAAAACCTACTTTTATTGAAACTTATTAATAAAATACAAAATCCCTATTGAGTAGGCATCAACATAAAATTTAATTACGAAGAAAGATAAAAATTTTCACACTCTTTAAACGATATATCAAATTATCAAATTAAAAAAGGTTTTCATTTTTAGGCATTTATAGTTAATAAATTATTAGAAATTTGATATTGTTCAATGAACACACTTTCAAATAGAATTTAACATATTGAAATTAAATATTCATACAGATCCTTATATTTGCGACTACGTTCACGATTTTAGCATTTTTCTGTTCCCAGGTGTATGCATCCGTGTCATACGCATGCGTAATCTCAAAGACAATCAGATAAATGCCTTCAGGCAATTAAAACTCTGAAGAAGACGAAGTCCTGTTTATCGGCAGGTTTAATAACCAAAAGGGTAAAAACGGTGACGGTAACATTGAGAGCGAGATTAGGATAATAAAACTACCGTCCACGTACTTGGTATAATGCCTTTATTGTGTGGATCCGGTGAAGAGGTAATCGGAAGTGGTCAAAACGGTGAAAATCTTAAAAGGTAACTAAACTAAAAAAGGGACAAACAAAGGGGACGTAAAACAATACAGTTTCTTTACTGTGATAACAGAACAAGTATAAATAGGAGACGTAAGAGAAGAAGAAATCTTCCCTTGTCTAGTCTGTTCATTGTCGAACCACATCAATATTTTGCGAATATAAAATTTATCTGCTTTCTGTTGAATTTTTCTGACAGGGACAAATTTCCACCTCCACCCACTTCAGCCTTCATTGCTTGGTTCGAAATTCTTAAAATAATGTTTTCCATTTCTTAACCTTCCTGGAATCGATGACCAATAATTAAAGTTTGTGGAGAAAGTGAGACAAGTTAGAACTTGAAAATGAACAGGATTGAAATATAAACCGCATCACACTTGCAAACACGTGGTGCCGGTTGATATATAACAAAATCACCGATCTACTTTCTTGTCCTGGAAAAAAAAATGTCTTTTCTATTCCAGTGCATCATTCAAAGAAGCCAAATCTTATTCGTGTGTGCGAACGTTTTGACATAAAACTAATTAATGTACGCGTGTCAAGAAAAGATAACGTCAAGCAAGCGTTAAGTGTTCGAGCCCAACCAAACCCGTATTTTCTATTAATGGTTTTTTTTAAAGTAGTTTGATTTTCCCAATTTTCAATCTCGCATCATGATCTGATCCCCCCACACACTCAAAATATATATATATATATATATATATATATATATATATATATATATATATATATATAAATACATTGTGTCAATTGCATCGTCCACCGCGAGAAAGTTGGCTCTCTGTGCCGCGCCAGGAAATTTTTTACCCCGGAATCGATACTTCAAATATACAAATCAACCATTCGCCCTTGCATGGAATATTGCTGCCATATATGGTCTGGGGCACCTTCTGTTTACCTCGGAGTTCTTGACAAGATCCAGAGAAGGATATGTAATATAATTGGTCTCGTCTACAGTCACACTCTCACAGATGCGCCGTCGCCTCTGTCTGTCTTTTCTACAAATATTTTCATGGTAATTGCTCCGCTGAGCCGCTTTCACTGGTTCCCAGACTCCATGAATTCAAGCGCCCTACGAGGCTGGCATCCCGCTCTCACCCTTACACTATAGAAGCTTTTAAATGTAGCTGTCTCTTCTACTCCATTAGCTTCAAACCTCGCACCTCTCATCTGTGGAACACCCTTCCCTGAGAGCTATAATCTCCAACTATTACATTCAAATGTAATGTCAATCGACACCTCCAGTTACCTTGATCTACCCACTATCCCTCTCATCATCCTTTCTTCTATCACTCCTATTTGCTCACGCTCCAAATCTTCTGCAACCCCCTGCATCCAAGTGGCTTTACGCCTTGCTCGGGGCGTAATGCTTTAAAAAAAAATAGAAAAAAATATATATATATGACTGGGGCGCTGTTGAGCGAGCAAACAACAAAATTCTTTGAAGCACGAAGCATTGAAATTTTTGTGTAGCGATGTAAAATGTTTTATAATAAAAATATTATAATAGTATATATATATATATATATATATATATATATATATAAAGAAAGAAGAGTAATTTATGTAATCCGGTGTTCTTATTGATATTTTTATTTTTTACCAAATAATGCTCAATATAAATTTACAGACCATTAATATTATAAATTAATAAATTATGTATATATATATTTGTAATTTCATATGCTAGAATGGACTACCCACCATTGTAATAATATATATTATATAATATAATATATATATATTATATAATACCACAAAACACAATAATATATATAATAATAATATAATAATATATTTAATAATATATATATATAATATATATATAATAATATAATAATAATAATATATATAATAGAAATAATATAATAATATATATAACAATATATATATACAATAATAATAATATATATAATAATAAATAATAATAATATAATATATATAATATATAATATAATATATGATACATATATATTATATATAATGTATATATATATATAATATAATATAAATACGGGTTAGTGGTGCATTTAAAGTTATTCTATTGAAGTCGCTTTTATTTTGAACAAAGTCGCTTTGTTCATTTAAAAAACAAACCGCCTTCAATGCACCACTAACCCGTATATATATAAATAGCCGAGAAAAAATAACAGCACACGTGGCCTGACGATTGCATATAGCATGAAACAGACTGTCGCCTCTAAGTGTTGACTTCTATGTTCACTTTTATATTTACACACGCTCTATCTCTGATATTGAGCACTTTATCCCATAAATATAGCACACCTTAAGACTATATTTCTTTATATAATATAATATATATATCTAATATATATATAATATATAATATAATAATATAATTATAATATATATATAATAATATAATAATAATATATATAATAACCATATATAATATATATAATAATTTATATATATATATTATATAATACCACAATGCACAATATATATATATATATTATATAATACCTAATAATGCACCATTATAATATAATAATATATATTATATAATATAATATATATATATATTATATAATAATATATATTATACAATATATTATAATATAGTAATATATATTGATATATATATATATATATATATATATATATATATATATATATATATATATATATATATAATGGAATTTATATATACAAAAGCAAATAGATTAAAAATACACTTACACCCAATTACAAATATAAATCAATGCATGTTTTGCCACACAACAAAGTACACAAATATAAATGTTTCAAAAAATGCATACATTGTTCTGATGACCTTTGCTCTTTGGTACCTAGACTTTACCAATTTAAGCGCTGTACTAGATTGTCATATAGGCCTCATCATTTTACAGTTGAAATAAATAGATGTAAGCGTTAATTATTTCTAAAAGTTTCTTTTCCCACAATTCTTGCTTGTGTAATTCTCTTCTGGTAACTTGCTTTCCAGCCAACTTTGATCTTCAAAAATTGAAATGCAATGGCAATTTTTATCTGCAGTCTTTTTAATTCCTGTTCTTTTATTGTAATCTCTTATCAGTAATGTTTTACTTTTTCTCATATTTTTTCACACTCAGTAACATCTTGGGTCTTAGTGGCTTTATTGGCTTGCTTGGGGTGAAATGATTAAATATATATACACATGACAACAGGAAATCTTTTCACAGCAAGGCCTTTCGTTCCTAGAGGAACTTTAACAAGACAAACGTAGAAATTTTATTTCGGAACTTGTATTTAAGCCGCAGAAACAATAATGCGGAAAAAAATAAAGGTCTGCCTTCAAATTTGAATTAGAGAACACTCTAAAATATTCGAAAAACACTCTCGGCGTTAAGCAGAGGGAGGAAAAGTGTAAAATGTAAGTGCTGTACATTTTTTATGCACTGACATAAAATGTTTTCCTCTTGTCATTTCTTTTGTCTTTGCAGATACATTTATTTATATCTGAATTTTACATGTATATATATATGTGCGTACGTCGGTGTGCGCATGCGTGTGTGTGCGTGCGTGCGTGTGTGTCTGTGTGTGCGTGTGCGCGCGTGTGTATCGTGCGAAATTATTTTGTGAATACTTTTTCTCTTTTTTAGATACCAATTTTTGTCGATGTATTTAAATGTTAAGGAAATTTCAAAACAAGTTTTGAACGCGTGTATTTTTAGTAAATAGTTCGCACGGACTCTTTACGTGCCCATGCCACTGGATACCATGAATATATATATATATATATATATATATATATATATATATATATATATATGTTGACATTAGGCGTTTCCTGTCTAAGGTAGCTAATAGCAACGGCGAGAATAGAAACATAAACAATAACATTGATATTTTTTTATAAAAATCAGATGAACGAAATTTATAAACATGATGAATGCAGAATTAAGAACATTATATAAAAAATGCATAGCACCAGTTGACAATAGCAAAGACATTAGATTAATTATTTATTACAAAATATTAAAAACCTCTAGCCTCATAGTTAAAAATAATAATTCAGCTCCTAAACATTTCATAAAACATACATACAACAAACTATTTCTTATTTAACAGTTAAGATATAATCGCTGAAAATGGCTAAATGTATAGCCGAAAGCGCTCGGCTAAAAAGGAACATTCTAACAGTTTTTATATAATTTAACATTCGAAAAGAAAAAATTATTAGATCGCATGAGAAATTAAATAAAAAAACTAAATAAAAGCACCTTCTCTGTCATTTTAAATGAAATGTGCACGAAAGAAGGATTGCTGCCTAAGTACACAC
>CAHIKZ030005551.1:845000-882500 GCA_903632075.3 Acanthosepion pharaonis
TGTGTGTGTGTGTGTGTGTGTGTGTGAAAGATGAGAGAGAGAACATCGTAATCAGCACGGCATGGTTTGAAGATCGCCTGGGGAGTGAAACTGATAGTCACCATGCAGATACCTTTCTTCAAACTGCCTATATCTATAAAGGCTTTGCCTCCAATCAGAAACTCCACTCAATACTGGAAAGAGCGATGACAGTTATTGGACTTGACAAAGTTATTTTCCTGAAAAATTATTTTAAGAGAAAGATTTTATAAATTTCAAACGGCAGTAGTACTGGCTGCTCGGTCAGTGAACGCCGAATGTTTCCTTGTAAGGAAACGGCTGCTATTACCATTGCCAATAAGCTTGTTTCGTTGCAAATAAAACAAATATTACTTTATCTCCCCCTTTCTCCATTTCCATCAACATTCTTCTTCCTTCCGGTTTGACCCGACTTTTCTCTCTGTCTCAACTCTCTCCCTTTCTCTCATCTCCCTCTCTCTCTCTCTCTCTTTACTCTCTCTCTCGCTCTCTCACTCAATCCCCTCTCTCTCACTCTTCTCTTTCTCCCTCTTTCTCATCTCCCTCTCTCTCTCTCTACAATCTCTCTCATCATCACCCTCTCCCTCTCCCTCTACTCTCTCTCCCTCTCTCTCTCTACTCTCTTCCCTCTCTCCCATCCCCTCTCTCTCTACTCTCTCTCATCTCTCTCTCTCGCTCCCTCTCTCTCATCACCTCTCTCCCTCTACTCTCTCCCCCTCTCTCTCTCTCTACTCTCCCCACCTATAAATATAGCAAAGAAATTGGGGTGTTACCTTCTTCCACTGATAAAGCTGAATGCTTTGCCCATAGCTTCTCTACTCTTGACTCATCTTGAGTACCCTTGCCCAACTTTCCACTTAGAACTGAGTCTCTGTTGAGTGATATGCATAAAACTACTTTCATGGTTTCTGCTATCATATCTAATCTGGATCTACACAAAGCATGCGAACCTGATGGTGTCCATGTAATAGTCCTTAAGAAGTGTGCTCACAAACTGACTCCTGTTCTCTCTAAACTGTATAGTAAATGCCTCGCTGACTTTTGTTTTCCTGCTTGTTGGAAATACTCATCTGTTTTCCAGTTCTTAAGAACTCCGTTGAACCGTCCTCCCTTCCAACTATCGACCATATTAGCCTCATACCTCTTTTTTGGGGAAACTACCGGAAGCACTAGTGAATGCTGGATTGATTAAGTATCTCACATCGCAAGGCCTTCTTTCAGAAAATCAATATGACTTCCGCTTCTCTAGCTCAACTGCTAATTGGGGAAAGAGTCTATCAAGCACTTGATTAGAATAGCGAAACTCGGGCTGTTGCTTTGGACATCTCGAAAGCTTCGACAAGGTTTGGCATACAGGTCTTCTTCAGAGGTTGAAAAGTTACGATGTCTCCGGTAAAATTTTTTTGAATTGATCGAGTCTTTCTTATCAAATCGCGAAATGAAAGTTATCCTGAACGGCCACTCTTCTAGATCCGTTTGTACTACTGCAAGACTCTATCTTTAGTCCTACGTTGTTTTCAGTTTTCATTAACGACCTTCCCAATGACATCAGCTCTCAAATGCCTCGGTAATAAGTTTGATCAGTTCGATAAAATCAATTGCTAGGTCAGCTGCTAAGAAAGTTGGTTCAGTGGATCGTGCTCGATAATTTTTCTCTCCTGAATCTATCTTACATATCTATAAGTCTACCATTTGGACATACATAGAATATTGCTGCCACAAATGACTCCGGTGCTCCTCTTATATATCTAGAGATCATAGATGAAATCCAAGGAAGAATCTGCAATATTATTGGTCCTGATTTGGCATCTTCGCATTAGTCACTTTCCCACTGCCGTAAAATTGTTTCCTTGTGCCTTTTTTTTATAAATCCTTTTATGGTAATTGTTTGGATGAGCTCCTCGCTATGGTAGTTAAATTGTATGAATTTAAGCGCAGTACTACACTGGTGACAGGATCGCATCAGATTACAGTTGAGCTAGCTAGATATAGCCGTGAGATCTCTTCTAGCTCCTGGCCTTCCAGTCAACTTTAATCTCAAAAAAATCTAAATGCAATGTCAATCTCTACCTGCTGTCCTCCTCATTATTCTTCGTATGTTTTTGCGCCTTAGTAATGTTTTTGTTTTTAAATTTTTTTCACACCTAATAATCCCTTATATCTTAGTGGCTTTACTTGCTTTGGGTAGCGCGATTAAAATACATAGAAAAAACATTAATATATATATCTGGCCTGACGATTGCATATAGCATAAAACAGACTGTCGCCTCTAAGTGTTGACTTCTATGTTCACTTTTATTATATATATATATATATATATATATATATATATATATATAATGAACTTTCTTAATATACCTTATAACTATATTTTATCACATATAAATATATATGTATATATATATATATATATATATATATATATACATAAATATATGTATATATATGTATGTATGTATATATACAAGTACGCATATTTATATTCTGAATTATTGTTTATAAACATTAAAATAATTAATTTATATTTATGCTTTAATTAAATTAATAAAAGTCTAAAATATAATTGAAATTCATAATATATTTAACGATACAGGGTGTGATGTATAAGTTGTCGCCATTTTATATTTTTAATTACGTGCATGCGCGCTGTTTGTTTTTGATTTTCAAAGTATAGTAGAGTCAGTTGGGCATCGTCTGTAAGAGAAAAAAAGCACCATGACGCAATTCCCTCCGCCAGAAATTTGGAAAATGCTTGGCATTTGCAGCGGAAGCTCCATTACTAACATCAAGATATTCTTGTGTCATTTTCATAAACATATCTGTTAAAATGAGCTGTCAGTGTTATTTTTAATTCTGCGTACCGTAGAAGACAATTTATCCATCCATTGTATATTATATATCATGAATATATTAAACTCTCTCTCTCTCTCTCTCTATATATATATATATATATATATATATATATATGTGTGTGTGTGTGTGTTGGGACAGAACAGAATAATGCAAATTAATATGTATATATGTGTGTGTGTGTACGGATGTGTTATATATATATATATATATATATATATATATATATATATATATATATATATAGTGCACACTGAAGTTAACACCCAGTGCATAGACAGTCTATGCAAAACACAATCGTCTGGGCATGTGCATTGTGTTTTTACTCGACTTTTTATATATATATGCCAGTGATGCATTGTGGGTAGTCTATTGCATTGTGGGTAATATATTTTATTAGTCTAGCGCTTATTCTAACGTCTACGGTGGGCGTGATTTGTTCATTTATTTATTGTTTACTTAGTTTATTTACTTGTTTATTTGTTTGATTAATTTAATACGAGTATTACGAACAAAAACAAATTGAACGGGTGTACAGCAGCAAATAAAAACACTATTAACTAAAAACAAACATCGGATTACAAGATTGAAGTGGTTCAAAGAACATCTGAAAAGTGACAAAAAGTAATTTTTAGTGATGTATGAAACACAGAGTTATATTCTAATGCAAGAGAATATGTAAGCAAACTAAGGGAGAACGAAACAATGCAAGATACACCACAAAGTGGATACATGATGGCGTGGGGTTGCATCAAAACCGGTGGTAGAAGAAAATTGGTAAAAGTTGATGAAAGCCTAAAACAGCGAAAACAAAAATTAATCTAATTCGGTTTAATCTGCCAGATCACGACGATGGAGCATTCTTTTATTATTAGTCCACGACGATGAAGCATTCTTTTATTATTAGTCCACGACGATGGAGCATTCTTTCAGTATGACGGTGCTATTTGTCATACATCCCGTGCAACATGAGGTTTCTTTTTATCAGAAAAAAAAATCAACCTATTAATGCCTATCATCCTATTTGGGTAAAATGATCATTAATGAATTACAGGTAGAAACCTGTAATTAATGCTGGATTTTTTTTATAAGCCTATAATTAATACCTGTTTTTTCTTAGAAACCTCTAATTAATACCGGATATTTATAAACTATTGATTAATTCTGAATTTTCTTAAGAAAGATTAAATTCATACCAAGTTTTTATTTTTATTATTATAATTAATTCTGAATTTTCCAGTCATCATGAATTTAAAATATTAAATAAAGAGTAGTAGACACACATCCGTTTATCTAGTGACATAAAGGTAGCGCCCCTCTTTGGTCAAAATTCCGTCCTTTGGTAGTGATACTGAAGTGACCTCATCACAGTGCGGGCCTGGGCACTGTATATGTAGGCTGAACGTTACCCAGACTACATGTCTCCACTCTCAAGAGAGTAAGGACAAAATTCAAAGGAATACAGGACATTGCATTTGGGTACGATTGGCTGCAGAAGTTGCCGGAAAGATGTCAGTGTTGACATCAAACCGCATTCGAGGTTCCATCTCAGGTTTTCTGTCTGGATTTACTTCCAGAGCCTTTTCCGTGTTTTTGATATTACCGTAAGGCAACGGAGGTTCAAATCAGGATTTTCCTTCCCCCTAAATAGACTGCCTTCCCAGGATGTCGAGCTCCATCTACCAGCAGCCACTGGTTATGAGGCGCCAGTTTCCCGCCTTTGTTCATTTTCCAGCTGGGAGCTGGACTTCGTTGTCAAAGGTTATTTGAGACGCATGACAAGGAAGCATTTTATAGACAGGAAAAGTTTGTCCCCAATATTAACATCGACTATGAGAAAGCGTAGAAAGTGCAGAAAACTTCATCATAGAATTGAAAATATTGAATAAGAAAGAGTAGAAAACTTTATCACAGAGTTGAAAATATTGAATAAAGCGTAAAAAAGTATAATTTTATCCATTAAAAAAGAGTATTTCGTTCGGTTTTAGCGATAAAATTTACTTTTCTGTTCAAATTTAACTCAATAAATGTAAACAGAAAATCTGCAATTAAAAAAAATCGAATATTTTGTTCAGTTTTCTGAACAAATCTTTTATTGTTTTCTTTTATAATAACAAATCTTTTATTTTATTGTTTTATATTAACAAATCTTTTATTTTATTCTTTTATAGTAAATCTTTTATTTTATTCTTTTATAGTAAATCTTTTATTTTATTCTTTTATATTAACTAATCTTTCGTTGCATTATTTTATATTAACAAATCTTTTCTTGTGTTCTTTTATATTAACAAATTCTTTATTGTATTCTTTCATATTGACAAATACTTTTTTAAAAAATTCAGAAATGTAAATTAATAATCTTTTAATGTAAAAAAAATACTATTGAAAAATGTCAACATTAATTTTTTCATTAACTCACAAACTGTGATCTAAATGTTCATGTCGTTACCACTTTTACGAAAAAACGTTTTTATTTGAATAACTAATTAATTCACTTATAGTAGCTATCAACAAAACAATCACTCATCCATGAAGATCAAGAAAATATTGATTTGAAATAAATAAAAAACAAAAAAAAAAGTTATTTTTTTTAAATTTAATTTGTCCGTAATAATTGCTCATGGGCAGACAACCAATATTACATATTTCATTTTCACGTTTTCGGGCTGACATGCAATCAGACACAATCTTTCAGCATTATATTATTAGATTATTAAAGTATTCTTTTTTTTAACTTTTAAAAGCAGTGAACAATAAAATAATAGATTACGACTAGAGGTGTTGGAACTGTTAACAGATCAGGCGGTAGAATTGGTGAACCGAGTTCAACTTCAATTGCACTCATTTTCGCACAAATGCTATTGGGACCGGTAGGTATCCATCCCCTCTCTCTCTCTCTCTCTCTCTCTCTCTCTCTCTCTCTCTCTCTCTCTCTCTCTCTCTCTCTCTCTCTCTCTCTCTAAATAATGGTTAAATAACAGGGTAGACTGAACTCTCCATCCTTGAGTGGCAATAAGTCTAAGAGAACGAAAACTGAATTCCAATCCGTGGAAAAAGCAACGAGAAACGATTCCACCATCTTTCCCAAGATTTCATTTTAATTCAGCGATAATAAAAACAAAAAAGCCTCTGAGGGCAGCCACAATTACCAAAGTCTTGTAGGAGACATGGCATTAAAAACAATTTTAAGAGAATAACATCTTTTATATAAAAAGATTTTTTTTCACTTTTTGTTTTGTTTTTTTATCATTTCAAACCAAGCAAGGCGATCAGGCTGCTAAGGCACAAAGGCTAACTGGTAGTGGAAGAGAATGAAAAGTGACAAAGGCTTTTTTTTTTACACTATTTGCATCGTTCGAACTGTCGTCCTCATCGTTATTCTTATATACACGACGTTTCGGTCGTTGTATGCTCCGGCCTTCTTCAGATAATAAACGTTGGAATTTTGAACCGAACCCGTTATTTAGTCCACGCGGGTAGAATGTAGTATTTCCATGTGCCATGACTTTTTGGGAATCTTGGAGGTACGTGAAATTAGAACAATATACTCGCGTGGACTAAATAAAGGGTCCAGTTCGTAATTCCAACGTATATCACCTGAAGAAGACCTAAGCGTACAACGGCCGAAACGTCGTGAAGATGGCAATAAAGATGAGGACAATAGCCCGAACGATGTAAATAGGGAAAATAGTTACAATACGTAATCTCAGAAAGATAGACAAAGGCATTTTTATAAGGTTCTTTTTCTAATTTTCAGCAACACTTATATTTTTCAATTTCTTTTTTTTTTTGTTGCATTATATCAACGAAAAGGAAACATCAACAGCAGCAGCTGTAGTAGTAAGAGTAATGATATTACCAACAGCAGTCACCTACCTTCAAACAACACACAAACACAGTAGAGCCCATATTTTGTATCTGTGTTTCTATTGCTCGCTTCCACTTACAATAAATAAAAGTGACGTCTTTTTTTAAATAAGTTGTTATTTGAAGTTGATTTTTAGGCGGTACTAAGCACTTCAAATACCTCAGCGTATGGATCAGTTATAAAAAAAACGTTTAGTATAGGATGGCATGTATGGTGCCAAACCCGTCCAGAAATATCTAAAGTGTCAGCTGTATACCACCGCTGTCTTAGATCAATGGTAAAAATGGTTTTGAGTTAGTGAGGCCTGTGTGTCTTGGCGAAGACCACCCTTTTTCACTACAGAATCACAAGCAAAGAACTGTACCGGATAACAGGAACCATTACCACATCAATTGAGGACATTCAAAAGCAGTAACAACTAAAACGGATATTTCATATAAAGAGAAAATAATGACATAATAAAAATGTTGGCATTCTACTCTACTTCAGATAAAAGGTTATATTGGTCGATTGACGAGTTTTCTACGGCTTATCAACCCTTTGCAGGTTATTTAAAGCCATAAAATATTTTTAGGTTGAAAGATATTTTTTTTTGATAATAATGATTTAGTAATACAAGTCATACTAATTAACCCATAGCTGGGGGAGAAGAGGTGGATTCATACATTTCCCAAGGTTATTTGTGTGTAAGTGAATATAACGAACCCAACGGGAATTGGAACTCGGCTTTCCAATTAACAATTCCGAGCTATTATCTATTACACTACCTACACACCCAAGCTTACAACAGCTGTTATTCTGAAGCAGTTACCCATCTAGTTACTGACCAGGCTCGACGTTGCCTAACTTCGGAGATCGTACGGGAATTGGTGTTTCAACGTGAGAAAGAAGAAACTTCAATCAATACTGGAAAAAGCGATGACAGTTATTGGACTTGACAAAGTTATTTTCCTGAAAAATTGTTTTAAGAGAAAGATTTTATAAATTTCAAACGGCGGTAGTACTGGCTGCTCGGTCAATGAACGCCGAATGTTTCCTTGTAAGGAAACGGCTGCTATTACCATTGCCAATAAGCTTGTTTCGTTGCAAATAAAACAAATATTACTTTATCTCCCCCTTTCTCCATTTCCACCAACATTCTTCTTCCTTCCGGTTTGACCCGACTTTTCTCTCTGTCTCCCTCTCTCACTCTCTCTCTCTTTACTCTCTCTCCCTCGCTCTCAATCCCCTCTCTCTCTCTCCTCTTTCTCCCTCTTTCTCATCTCCCTCTCTCACTTTACAAACTCTCTCTTATCTCCCTCTCTCTCTCTACTCTCTTTCATCTTCCCCTCTCTCTCTACTCCCTCTCCCCCTCTCTCTTTCTCCCTCTCTCTCTCCCTCTCTCTCTCTCTCTCTCTCTTCATTCTCGTTTATCAATCTAATCACCGACCGTTACTATCCTTTATAAAAATAAAACGACCGGGGATCGGGAGAAAGACAATTGATACACCGTCTCCCTAAGTCATTTTGATTGTAGAATCAGCAAATCTGGATTAGTTGGATAATCCAATTAGCATTATTATGATTACTGCTGCACTTTCCCCGCTAAGCTCATCCTCGGCGGCGTTCGTCTTCGTTAAGGATTGAATTAAATCAGAATAGATGATAGCAACCTAATATTTCCCCCTTTTTCCTTGCTCATCGTCCACCATTTCTTTGTCCCGTGAGGCCGTCACCTGTCAGAGAGACGAGAAAGAGAACGAAACAACATTAAAAATAACAGGAATACCTCGTTCTTTTTCTCCTCCGTCTCCTTCTCTTTAACTTTGTCTTTTTTTCTTCTTGTATTCCTTTTCTTTCTTCTTGAACTTCTCCTGCTCTTTCTTTTACCTCACTATCTTTTTTTTCTTTCACTCCTTCCTCTTTTTTTCTTTTTTTCTTCTTCTGCATTTTCGAAATGTTTTTTTTTCCTTTTTTATTTTCTTGTTACTGTTTACATTGGTTTTCTTCCAAGTTTCGTTTTAACATATTTCCTTCATCTCCTTTCCTAATTTCTTCCGTTATTCTTCAATTTTTTTCTTCTACGAAATACAATTTATTAGTCTTCTACTGTATTTCTTTCCATTCCTTTTATTCCTTCCCTTCTCTTTATTCCTCCCGTTCTTCTTCTTCTAAACTTTATTTTCCACCATTTTTTCCTCGTCGTCATCTACGTCATCACACACGTGTTGTTTTGCCATATCCCTCACTTTCTCTTTTATTATCTTCTTCCTCTTCCATTCGTAATTCGTTCTTTTTTTTTCTTTTACAGCCTCCATTTTTTTTCTACTTTTTCTTCTTCATCTTCCCCTTCCATACGCTCGATTCGATTCTTCTTCATTTTTACTAACTATACTTCGCCTTCCTCTTTCCATCTTTTCTTCCTTCTTTTTTCATCTAGCTCTTCCCTGTTTCCACCTAAATTTGAATTCTTTCTCCTTTTCACCGTTTCTTTTTTCTCTCCTTTTTCCTTTTCTTTTTTCCTTTTTTCTTTTCTCTTCTTTATGCCCCCCTTACTCTTATAATTTTTCTTTTTTTGTTGTTGATGTTACTGACTTCCGTTCGTTTCCTACTCCTTTTATGTCACGTGACTCTCTGAATGCTTCTGGTACCATGTAACCCTATACTAACAGCCAACTGATCGTATTATCGACGACTAAAACAGGTGGGGGGTATGAATAGAGTAGCTACATAACCAGCAGGGTTAAAAACAAAATTTGTTTAAGGGTACATGAACCTTTTTATAGGGTCAAAGGTTATCTAGCACAATGTGATGGACTCGGTTTCATAACTATGTATGCAACCAATGAGTTAATGACTCTGCATCGCTGGGCGAAGGGCTTCCTCAGTCTGAAGACAACGGACATGATGTCTTCTCGGTGGAATCAACAGCTACTTTCCTATGACCAAGATAAGACAACAAGTTGGAGAACATCGGATGTGGTTTGGACCTAGAGGGAGATGGATCTCGCCAGGGCTACTTTCATGCGTGAATGAGTGCCTCTCCAGCTTTCAACCCAGATATGTGGAGAGAACTTGTCAGGTACTCAGCTGCGCAGTGACCCTTCGACCACACCTGGACATGGGACTGATGATGATGATGATGATGATGATGATGATTACTCTTTCGATTATCCTGACAATGATAATCTGTTTTCATTTTCTTTCTTTGCATTCTTTAAATTAAAGCTTTTACTCGTTATCATTTATGCAAAATTTCTAAACCATTTTCTTTTTTGTTTCTCTTTTCTTTTTCTTTTTCTCTGTTCCCTTCCACTCTCTCTTTTTCTTTTTCTAGTTCTCAGTTCCTTTCTCTTTCTCGTTTCTCTTCCTCTTTTCCTTTTCTCTTTTTCTTTTCCCTTTCTCTTTTTTCTTTTCATCCGTTGTGTTTAATTCCGTGACTCTGCTGCCTTTCTTTATCCTCAAATCTGTTTTCCACTCATTCATTATGTTCTTCATCCTATCCTGCCTACGTTGTTCCTTCTTTTCTTCCTTTCCTTCCTTTCTTTCTTTCTTTCTTCCTTTCTTTCTTTCTTTCTTTCTTTCCTTCTTTTCTTTCTTTCTTTCTTTCTTTCTTTCTTTCTTTCTTTCTTTCTTTCTTTCTTTCTTTCTTTCTTTCTTTCTTTCTTTCTTTCTTCCTTCCTTCCTTTCTTTCTTTCTTTCTTTCTTTCTTTCTTTCTTTTCTTTCTTTCTTTCCTTCCTTTCTTTCTTTCTTTCTTTCTTTCTTTTTTTCTTTCTTTCTTTCTTCCTTTCCTTCCTTTCTTTCTTTCTTTCTTTCTTTCTTTCTTTCTTTCTTTTCTTTCGTTTCTTCGGTCTTTTTCTCTACCCTCTTATTTCTTTTGAACTATCCTTGGCTTATCTCCTAAATCGTAGTCCCCAATTAGTTTTTCATCCATTTTGAATCTTACGATTATTTCATGACGAGACATTTTCTATGCGAGTGCTTAAACGATTTAATCTTATGAGTTCTATTAAATATTAAAGATGGTTAAATGTTTTGTTTGCATTTTAGTATAGGAAATAAGGAAATTGAACACAGGATGTATAGCGCTACAGGTACTTTTGCCCAGTGTTGAAAGCTGCTATGAAACCAAATAAGGAATTGGTCATATTCTAAAATACCCTCGCCAGATTTAAACTTTCATGGGAATATCATGCATGGCGTTCATCACATTCAGAAATGCCCAAACTATCTTCTACATACGAGCTTTTGGGGGGGGGTGTTTTTTGCATTTTTTTGTTTTTTGTTTGTTTTGTTTTTTTGTTTTTTGTTTTTTTGTTTTGTTTTTTGGATTTTTTTGTTTTTGGGGGTTTTTTGCTTTTTGGTTTTTTTTCAAAATCAATTCTTAAAAAAGGGTTCAAACGAAGCAATCTTATAAACTTTAAGAAGGTGATCTATAGACAAGGGCTGCATAGTCACAAACAAAAAGCTCTCTTATTTATAAGACTAACATTCGTCACGGTGGAGTAACGGATAGCGGCTCGACGAGTTCGAATTCTAGTCGAATCCATTGCATTCACTTAAGTGCTAATACGCTTAGGAAAGGTATAAATCCTCTTCTTCCAGCGATGAGTAAATAGCAGCGCAGACCAGGTTCTATAGACTTGGATAGCAACTGGTCTACCGCAGAAAGAAATGTGGGAAAAATCTTCCTCGTCAGTCATGTATCGAAAGATACATGATCGCCTAAGCGTGTATCACATATGGCACATAACTTCTTGAACATTCGTCATGCTTCGAGTATTGCTGCCACATATGTTTTGGCGCTCTTGCTATATATATATATTTAGAGATTGTTGATCAAATCCAAAGAAGAATCTGCAATGTTATTGGTCCTGACCTGGCATCCCGAATTTAGTCACATTCCACCGCCGTAATGTAGCTTCTCTCTGCCTTTTCTATGAATACTTTCATGGTATTTGATCTGATGAGCTTTCCTTTTTTGGTACATAGACTTAATAAATTTAAACGCATTACGAGATTGGCAGGAAGTTTTCATCATTTTACAGAAGTTTTGGATTAGATGTAACTGTAACTTTTTGTTAGCAGTTTCTTTTTTCGCACTTCCTGCTTGTGGATCTCTCTTCCAGCTTCTTACTTTCTAGCAAACATTTTAATCATCAAGAAATTAAATGTAATGTCAACCGTCATCTACGGTTTTCTTGATTGCTCTTCTTTTATTTTTCTCCCTCCTTAATAATGTTCTCCTTTTCTTATTCTTTTACACTCAGTAACTTCTTGTGTCTTAGTGGCATTATTGCCTTGCTTGGGGAGAAATGATTAAAAAAGGATATAATAACAAAAACAAAACCACTTGAACAGCAACAATAACAAAAATGAGTAGCCCATTTAACTAGAAAAGAAAATAATTATATAATTAAACTGCTGATTTTTCTAGACTTTCAAGAACCAAAAATTTGAAAGGAAACTCACCAAGAGAAGGAGCTATAACAGTTAATGGACTTGAGAAGTCTAATTTCCTGAAAAACTGTTTCTATAAATTTCAACTGACAGTAACGCTAAATAGGCCTCCGCCAGTCATCAATGACCATGGATTTTATCCCACCCATCTGCAAGGTAGGATCAAGCCTGGTTAGGATGGAATGGAGGAGAACATGTGTCCCATGCAGCATGTCCCTCACACTTCACGTCGCTGATGGATCCAAAGGAACAGCAAGGCCACTACAGTTTGGCACCAGTGCCGTCGCTGGATTTGCCAAAACGAGGCTAAAATCAGAGACGAACTGCCTTAGGGGCTCCATCTCCGAATTTCTAGCTGTATAGTATGTCCTACGCCAAGCTTTCATACAGTTTTTAATTCAGAGTTACTTTCTTCTAGACCGGATGCCACCCAAGGCTACAGAACCTAGTCTATCCTGCTATTTACCCATAGCTGGTGGGAGAAGAAGAGGATTCATACCTTTCCCAAGGGTATTAGCATTAAGTGAATGTTATAATAATTTTTCCGGAAATTAAGATTCTCTGACTGTTCCCGATATTTCTACTACTGATGAGAATTTCCTTTGTAACCATTTGAATGTGAATGTTATGGATTCGACTGGAATTCGAACTCGGCTCTCCTATTCTTCAATCCTAGCCGCAATCCATTACTCGACTGTGTCTCCTAAACGCTAAATGGAAGCCATATATTTCCTGGATGGAAACAGTTATTCTCATCATCACCATTACAAAATCCATTATCGCCCACTAAAATTTCCAATCGCCCACCATTTTCTTTTCAGTTGCTCATCGCCAGTTGAAATAGCCACCAGAAGGAAATATCGCCCAGGTTGGGTAACCCTTGTCTAAACAATCATTTATATACACTGTGGAGGACTGTGGATAGCGGCTCGGAGAATCGAGTTCAAATTCCAGTTGGATCCATTATATTTACCTTGGGAAATATATGAATCCTCTTCTTCTCTCCCCAGCTATGGATAAACAACAGGACAACCGGTCGAGAAGAAAGTAACTTTGAATTCAAAGCTGTATGTGGCCCTGGCGGAGCACATACTATACAGCTAAGGAAACGATCGTTCGCTCAATCATCTCGACTACTGTCGACAAATGATGATGATGGTGGTGGTGATGATGATGATGATGATCGTGATGATTGATGGTGATGATGATGATGATTGATGATGATGGTGATGGTGATTGATGATGATGCTGATGATGATGGTGATGGTGATTGATGATGATGGTGGTGGTGGTGATGATGATGATGATGATGATGATGGAGATTGATGATGATGGTGATGATGATGGTGATGGTGATTGATGATGATGGTGATGATGATGATTGATGATGATGATGACTATGGTGATGGTGATCTATATACAACCTGTTTCTCAGATCAATGATTAATGCCTTTACGCGAATGAATCATTTAAGTCATTAAACCCTATAGACTGGCGCTACATAATCACTAAGAACTTTACCAAATAAAAAAAAGCACACATCACTTGAAGACTTCCAACTGTTACAACAAAAACAACAAAAATGGATAGCATGTCACTAGCCGGGAATGTAATCTTATAACCCAGATGGTAACTTTACCACACCACCTCAAAAAAAATGGTTACAAAGGAAATTCGCATCAGTAGTAGAAATATCGGTAACAGTCAGAGAAGATTTGAAAACCTTAATTTCCGGAAAAATTATTTTAAGAAAAAGATTTTATAAAAGTCAAGCGACAGTAACACTAAATGTCCGTTCAATGAATGCTGAATGTTTAATCTATGGGAACGCTTAATTCTACCATTACCAATTAGCAATCTACGTCAACGGTTAAGTCTACCAATACCAATTAGCAATCTACGTCAACGGTTAATTCTACCATTACCAATTAGCAATCTACGTCAACGGTTAATTCTACCATTACCAATTAGCAATCTACGTCAACGGTTAATTCTACCATTACCAATTAGCAATCTACGTCAACGGTTAATTCTACCATTACCAATTAGCAATCTACGTCAACGGTTAATTCTACCATTACCAATTAGCAATCTATGTCAACGGTTAATTCTACCATTACCAATTACCAATCTATGTCAACGGTTAATTCTACCATTACCAATCTATAGGAACGGTTAATTCTACCATTGCCGATTAACAATCTATGTGAACGGTTAATTCTAACTTTATCAAATACCAATCTATGGGAACGGTTAATTCTACCATTACCAATTACCAAGTGATACTGAATGATAAAAATTGAAAATGAAACTAATAAAATTGATTAAACTTATCTTTACGAAGAAAACAAAAACATTTTCGACTTTTAACCAATAGGTCAACGATCTGTGTACTAACATATGTACTTTGCATTTTCGCCAGAGATGAATAGGGGTTGAAATAGACATATAGCTAGAGAGAGAAAGGGGGGAATGGTTATACATGAGCAGAATTAGATTAAAAAATGTTGGATAAGAATAAATAGATATTAACAGACATAGCTAGCTAAGTAGCAAGCATGCTAGCTAGCTAGCTAGCTAGCTAGATAGATAGATAGATAGATAGATAGATAGATAGATAGATACCAACTGTTTCGTTTGGCACCTCTTACCTTCAGTATGCCCTGTGAGTGTTAAATTCCCCAAACCCTATTTCCTCACTGTTTGTCTCAGAAATATCCACTGTCTGTTTCTGATTTTATGTACAGGGTAAGGCAGAGAGGAGGGACGTTTCTGAAAAATTCCCAGCATCATTAATTTTAGCTTCCAAAAATTTTATTGACGTCAATGTGTTTGCATTGAATTAGCCTTTGACAGAATCAAGTGTGAAAAACAACATCTCTCATGTGACATCCGTTTTTAATGATGCATTTCTGAAGGCTTTCTTGGACGTTCAAATAGGCCAGCGTGCCAGGCTTGTGCTCAGACACACACGTGCCTCGTGGTTTCCCCACAATAAATAATCACACATGGACAAATTAGGCGACCGAGCGAACCAAGGAGTGTCAGCCTTATTTCGGTGAATGTTGAATCGGCAACGAAACGCGCGTTGAAATGGTGTGACAGACTCGTTATTCATCACGAAACTGTCGTAGTCGAACACGCGGTGCTCTATCGTCCACAGCGCCAGGGCTACAACTGAAAACAAAACAAAAAAAAACTAAGACACCACAGACTGAATGATACCTATCGGACGTATATGCCTCCCATGGGACTGAGTAATAGTCATTTCAAAAAAATCCGTCCTCTCTGACTCGCCCTATAATAAGTATCATTTTCTTCCCCATTTTACTTCACACTTCCTCATTGTTCACATGTTCTCTCCAAGTTATCCTTACTATAAGTCTGTAGAACGGCATCTCTATTGCTTCAAGTAATAGTATTACTGGTGCAATAACAATATATATGTCATCAGGAAACTCTAGGAAATCGCATACCTATTGAATAGAAAATTGTCAAAAAAAATATGCTATGTCGATCCTGCATCAGCATATAACCACATCCTTCCCCAATTCATATCTATTAGAAACCGTCTTCCAAGCTTTACTAATCGGAGAGCCGAGTTCAAATTTCAGTCGGGTTTGTTATATTCCCTTACGTGCAAATGCTCTTGGGAGCGATATGAATTTACCTCGTTTCCCTCCAGTTATGGGTTAATTAGTAGGACTTGTATCAGTAAATCATTATTATCTCTAAAAGATTCTTAGAATCCAAAAATATTTCCTGGCATTAATTAACCTGTAAAGGGCTGATAACCCGTAAAAAAAATCAATCCATGCTCCACTGAATGTCAAGATCTGATAGAGGAACTACATCGGTCCACAAAGTTATATATTGGCTGATGAAGATCCTAATACCGAATTATTTCAAATGTCATCACGAGTACAACAAGGAGGAAAGGAGAGCCTTAACCAATTTAATCTTATCCTAGACTATGATCTGCGCATGTGCAAGCATAGAGGTGAAGTGATAGGCCAAAATCATATTCTGCGCTGCATCCAAAAGAATCTATTAATAGAAAACAGTTTTACGGTTTTACCTCTCGTGAATCAAAAGTATGGTATACCACACATAATTGCACTATGGAGATATCCCTGAAGAACCTACATATATACATTGTGATGTATATATCTTATTAACAAATCCATTGCAAGAAAGTCAACATCTAATAACCTAATTTGGATTTAACTGATAAGGTAATGATGTCATCAAACAATCCAAGAAATAGCATATCTATTGAATAGAGACTTGTACGCCTGCTATGTCGATCTTTTAACCACATCAATAGAACTTCCTTTTCTTGGAAACCTTTTTCCCAGTTCTATTTCTACATCTAAGAGATGAACTATATTGGTTCACAAAGTCATATATGCCTGGTGAAGATTCTAATACCGAATCATTTCAAACGTCATCACAAGAACAACAAAGAGGAAAGGAGAGCCTTAACTGATTTAATCTCATCCTAGATTATGATCTGCGCATGTGCAAGCATAGAGGTGAAGAGATGGGCCCAAATCATTTAAGCATTCCGCGCTACATCCCAAAAGAATCTCCGACGGAAAGGTCTCTGATCCGGAGAATGCAGATTTTAAAGAACTTGGAACGGCCTCTTAATTTCTATTGTTCCCAGTCCCAATCTGACCCACGTTGATAGCACCTGTTAGAGTCCGAGCTATGAGCAAGTAGTGACGCCCCACCCCACCAAGCAAGACAAAACTATGAAAGTATAAAAATACTTTATAGTAAAAATATCAGTGTGTGTGTGTGCGTGTGTGTGTGTTTGTGTGTGTGTGTGTGTGTGCGTTGTGTGTGTGTTTTGTGTGTGTTTGTGAATTTAGGCAGCAATCCTTCTTTCATGCAAGTTTCATTGAATACGACAGAAAAGGTGCTTTGATTTAGTTTGTTATACAATTTATCATGTGATCTTATAATTTTTTTTCGGAGGATAAATTGTATAAAAACTGTCCAATTGTTTCCGAGCGCTTTATACATTTAGGCATTTTCAAAGTTGAAATATATTAACTGTTAACAAGAAATAGTTTGTTGCATGTATCATACTTATTATAAAACCCAGGTTGTGTGTGTGTGTGTCTGTTCGTTTATATATTGGATCGGATTTCCTACATTTTTCAACCGATTTCAACAAAACTTCACAGGACTACGTAAAATTACCTTGTGGTGGTTCTGACAGCGCCAAAAATTGGAAAAACACAATTGTTTTTGCATGAAATCAATTTGAAAACACGATTAAGAGGAATCGCGAGAATGAAAGGGGGACAACTCATATCGAGTTATACTTAAAAACCCAGGTTGCTTGTGTGTGTCTGTGTGTTCGTTTATATATGGGATCAACCGATTTCAACAAAACTTCACTTTTTTTTTTGGCAGGTAGTGTTTCTTATTGTCTTGCACACTTTTTTCTTTATTTTTACATTCAGAATGCTTTAACAATTGTTTATAATAAAATTCTATTCAATCGGTAGACTCATAATGATTGAAAATGTTTTTGTTTGAGTTTGGGTTTGACCAATTCGTAAAAAAAAAAAAAAACTAATTAAGACATGCGTGTCCGTCAACCTTAAACAATAATCTTTGTCAATTTTATTTTTCAGTCTTTATGATGGTCGATACCTGATCTATCTCTTACTGTTACATCCCCGGGCTACTAGTGTATTTATATAATGTTTTCATTTTCAAAACATGGTCAAGATAGTGTGTTCATGTTCATAGTTGATATTATGGAGTGTTGGGTTTTTTTTGTTTTGTTTTTTTTATTAGCATGAACACATTATTTATGAACAACTATCAACTATGACGGGGAGGGCTATGCTGGTATTCATAGTCGAGATTAGAATGATCTTGAACAAAATTAATACTCTTCGCGAAGTATCTAAAGAATTCTACGGTGGAGTAATGGATAGCAGCTCGGATTTAGGCATCGGAGAGCCGAGTTCGAATTCTAGTCGAATCTATTATCATTCACTTACGTGCTAATACCCTTGGGAAAGGTATGAATCCTTTTCTTCTCTCTCCAGCTATGGGTAAATAGTAATAATTACTAAACACTTTAATTACTAATAATAATAGTGTACAAATAAACCTCACAACATATCGTACAGTCGGGAGAAATAAGAAATGGTTATATTTTAGAAAAAAATCTCCAGAAGTGCCTGTGGTTTAATCAGTAAAGTAGTTGTCATGACAGACTTCCCGAAGAAAATAGAGGAGAGATTCATGGCTGAAGCTACATTCGTTACCTAAGATCTACATGGATTACTAATGGGTGTAGAATGACGGTTTTTGGGGCTTCGATATAAAAACAGCTGAAATGAAGATTTCTACATTTTGATTCTCACTTTTACATTTTCTTTTTTGAAGAGTTCAAGTCATTTATAAATTAAAACGACTAAGCTTTTAATTAAAATTCTCACGTTTCTCAAAACAAAATGATTACCAGGTTTGTTAATTTTTTTTAATCATTTCACCTCAAACAAGGCAATAAAGTTACTAAGACTCAGAGAGAGTTACTGAGTGAAAAAGAATATACGAAAAAAATTGAAGGAGTGAGGACAACAAAAGAACCAAATAAAAATATTGTAAGAAACGTTTGCTGGCATTGATGCCTATTTTTAAGTTGTTTTTCTACAGTTCCAATCCTGACATTTTGTCCGGTACTTAGTTCATGCTAATAGCCTTAAGAAATGCGTGTATTTCCCTCCAGTATGACACACAGGCAAACGGATATGGCAACGAGAAGGCAGACTTGGTTTCAAACATGACTGAAGCTGGGAATGGCGATCGACCGATCAAATTCTTGAAAAGAGTTTCGTTGTCGAGCTAGAAATTCAGCATTATAAAATACCAGCATTCTGAGACACAAAGTGCAAACAAAATAGATCTATTGTCTTTAGAAAAATGACTAAATTCTCTTGTTATTTTGCACCTTGAATCGCCCTTTCATTAAAACAAATCGGTGTTTTAACTTTACGCTACTAGACGCCACAAACAACATCTGAAAATATAAAACAAAAAACAAACAAACAAGACAATAAGATGTGATGTCGAGTGATAAATTTCAGCGCTTCGAGTCTTCCGTACAATTCCTAATCGCACACCATCCGACAACTCCTTGAATTACTGTAAAGTTTATGGCAGTCCAATTCACGAGGTCAATTCATAAAAATTGAAGCAATTAAACAACTTGGTCAGCGAATGGCCTGTTTTTGCTTTCCGCTAATGTTTTATTACAGGTTTTTATGTCCCTGCTAGCGTTTTGTGTCCGTTTTATGCCGACCACCGTGCCCGGGGCTAATAAGCGGCCATTTTGGTAAATGGCGGTGTCCATCTTAACTTCCAAATCCTTTATTCTCCCAATAGATTCTGGACGCTTTCTTCCGCTTGATCGACGAAGGAAAAATCTGATAAACTTGTAAAATTCTGACGTATTATGCTTCTGTTATGAATACTACTAATGATAATGGTAGTAAAAATACCGATAACAATATATAATATATATATATATATATATATATATATATATATATATATATATATATATACAGTGTAACCCGGATATAAAAGAGGAGTCGGGACCGGAGAAGAAGTCTCTTATGTCCGGGTCTCTCTTATATCCGGTTTGGTCTATTTTATATACATTAACACAGGCTCTAAGTTGGAACCAGAGAAAATATCTCTTATATCCGGGTTTCTCTTATATCCGGGTCTCTTATATCCGGGTTACACTGTATATATATCATACTTATTATAAAACCCAGGTTGTGTGTGTGTCTGTACGTATATATATTGGATCGGATTTCGTACATTTTTCAACCGATTTTAACAAAACTTCACAGGACTACGTAAAATTACCTTGCGGTGGTTCTGACAGCGCCAAAAATTGGAAAAGCACAATTGTTTTTATACGAAATCAATTTGAAAACACGATTAAGAGGCATCGCGAGAATGAAAGGGGGACAACTCATATCGAGTTATATTTGTTATAAAACCCAGGTTGTTTGTGTGTGTGTGTTCGTTTATTTATGGGATCGGATTTCCTACATTTTTCAACTGATTTTAACAAAACTTCACTTTTTTTGGCTGGTAGTGTTTCTTATTGTCTTGCACACTTTTTTCTTTATTTTTACATTCAGAATGCTTTCAAAATTCCATTTACAAGACAATTGTTCATAATAAAATTCTATTCAATCGGTAGACTCATAACGATTGAAAACAATGTTTTTGTTTGAGTTTGGGTTTGACCAATTCGTAAAAAAAAAAAAAAAGTTATTAAGACATGCGTGTCCATCAACCTTAAACAATAATCTTTGTCAATTTTATTTTTCAATCTTTATGATGGTCGATACTTCTTGTTTCCCCGGGCAACGCCGGGCTCTACTGGGTTTATATATATATATATATATATATATATATATATATATATATATATATATATACATGGTGAAAGTAACTCTGAAAAACATACTTGCATATAGTTTTTTTTCTCACTGCCATGTCCCTGAGGGATATAGGCGATCATGGCTCCCCAGAGATTTTATTTGAATTGCTATAATTTCTTGAGAAAGATAATTGAGTGATTACGCGCTACGTTCTTCACAGTTTTTAATTCAGATTTGTCGTTCCCCTAGATACGCCGCCACCCAAGTATAAAGTTCCCAGTCTCTCCTACAATTTAACCCATAGCTAGATATGGAGAGAAGAGATGAATATATGCTTCTTCTTTTTTTTCCCCAAAAAAACAATTTTTTATCATTTCACCCCCAGGATGAGAGATGGGATCCGCCAGATCTGCTTTCCCAAGTACCGCTGCGTACGCATGGATACCTCTTCGGCTTTCAAACCAGATATGTGGAGTGAGCTGGTCGGGTGCTCAGCTACGCAGCAACCCTACGACCACACCCGGTCATGGGACTGATGATGATGATGATGATGATGATGATGATGAATACTAATGTTTTTTCTAAATAACCCCACATCCAAATTAATTATATGCCATCGAATACAGCGTAAACGTTATGATAATAATAACAAAGATGAGGATATTAGTCCGAATATAAATAAATAATTCTAGAATATGCCTATAAGTTTAATTATGAGTTCAATCCCTGTATTGGGCAGTATGTACCAGGATTCATTGGAAGCAGGGTTAGCAACAACTGAAGAAGCACAAAAAAAAGAACAGTTCTTCGCGGTTGTCGATTCCGTGGATAATGAGCTACTCTCATTTGACAATTCCGCGTATAGCGAGGCCCTCGCAGTTGGCCATTTGGCTGATGTTGAGGTCCGCCTGTATATGCTCTAAGGTACTGGAACCCACATATTCACAACTGTTTTTCTTAATACAGACAAACACTGTTCTTGAAAGAGACGATATTGTGGTGATCAATTAAAACCCAATTTGATCTTTTCAAGACTGAGATTTCGTGCGTCATCTTAAAGAGAAACAATATTCACAAGCTGAACCTTTATTTACATACACGTGTTTATTTTATTTCGACAAATACATCATGTACCTTGCTGTCTTCTGTCCTTTCAAGAGCGTTGTTTTACAGCTCTCGGGTTAACAGCCAAAATAACCAGCACGCGACAAAGCAAATAAACTTAACGGATATGCACACACTCTTACAAATAAGCATGTAATTATCCCTTTAAGACGAAAGGATGTCGACCATGGTGTCATGGTTGACAATCCCTTCTCCTTGATTATTAACAGCAGGTTCGATCCATGCTTTATGCTCCAAACATATGGCAGCTTTTTTCTTCTAGAATTCTCCCAATACAAGCCTATAGAGCCGTTCAAATTAAAATTAAAATAGTAATGCCTGAAGGGTGGAATACGAATTATAAATGTCCTTGGTGTGGCGATAAACTACTTCCGGCGACAAGGACTCTGATTGGGATATTTGAGGAGCGTTGAACCACCTCTTAATTGCCTGTTGTTCCCAAGTCCACCTTGACCCGGGGTGGTAGCACTTGTTAGGGTCCCAGCTATGGGCAAATAGTGAATCTCCTAACAAAAACAAAACACTATGAAAATATAAAAAATATAAAAATGCATTTTCATATAAATGCCAGCAATGCATTTTTATATAAAAAAAAAATACCAGCAATATATATTTACAGTAAAATGACTAACAATACATTTTATTTGTAGTTGGAGGCATACAACTGCATTCAGAATATACTTAGTTGAAGCTATATATATATATATATATATATATATATATATATATATATATATATATATTAAAGTTAAATATATATATATATATATATATATATATATATTAAAAGTTAAAGCTATATATATATATATATATATAAAGTTAAAGTTATATATATATATATATATATATATATATATATATATATATTAAAGTTAAATATATATATATATATATATATATATATATATATATATATATATATATATATTAAATAACCAACAGAGATTGATATGCTGCTAAACAAAAAACAAAAAAAACAAAATCAACCAACCAACCAACGAATAAAAGAGGAGGTGAGGGTGGATGTGGATAACAATTAACCATTGATTGAGTAGTGAGTTTGATCCTCACTGAGCGCCATTTTACTTGTGGCCTTGTGCCAGAATAAGTTAAGCTTACTTTATAACAACTGGATACGGTGTTGATCAAACTATAATGTAAGTTTAATTCAGATTGGTTCCCCCATTACAGTTGCCTGTCTGAACCAGTGGTTCCCAAACTGTTCAGCGCGTCTCAAAGGAGCAGCGGAATAGGATAGCAGGTGAGGCGGAAGAGGATAGCAGGTGAGGCGGAATGATTGAAATACTTTGATTTAGAAACAGTTTTTAAAAATTGATATGCCAAAAATAAATATTATTTCAAAATTTCAAATATTATAATGGATGACTTGAAATGAAACACAAGAGTGCAGCACTGAACTCTTTTGGGGTATACAACCCGAAACAATATCCATGTGTCATTTCAAAACCATTATCCGTTCTTCTACAGTTCTCCATGACATATGAACAAAGATTTTCAGTTCCGACGAATATCTAAAACCAAAAAAGGGTAAAGCTTCTTTGTGTTTATGGGAAGATCTGAGTGTTTATCTCAAATTAGGCGTAATATAAAGAATATTACCCGTCAAAAACAAGTTCATACCTTTCACTAAATTTGTGTACTTTAATCATATTAGAAGTTATCTGTGTTATATATTATATTTAACGCTCTGCTGTCGTAATTTTTTTTTTTAAATGTGCTTTTTATCACATAAAATTTGGTGAAGCGCGAGCCAATTTTTATTCCAAAAATGCGACCAAGAGAAAAAAAAATAGTTTGGGAAACACTGTTCTAAATTTATCATTGAGGTTGTGGAATAATAAGCTGTTTGTCTAGCAGCTCGTTACTATGGTGTAATAAACTCGTTTCTTAGAGAGCACTCCTCGACTATGGATGTGTGCAAGTCTTAGCTTAATTAACTTTCTGGGCCCTTCGATGTTACACAATCGCGAGATGAGGCTTTGCACCAGATTCAGGGAAAATAGTTACAATCTTTCAAGAATTACAAACTCCTATTCTGTAAATGTTTCAACTCCATTTAATTAATTGATTTGTTTGTTTAACGGCATAACAACTCATTTATGAGCCACTTAATGCTGAAATTTAATTTCCTTGGGAGCTTTGAAGTAATAAAAATATGATATACATTATTCTGCTTTCACAATTGTATACATGGTAGAGGACACACAGCTTTTGTGCATCTACATGTTTGTGTGGACATAATTACTAGAGCCGATTATATGTGTATTTTATATTTTAGTTTTGTTGAAGTTATATGTTGGAATACCGTTAGATTTCTTTAAGAAATTGTAGGATATTATATGCATTAATATCATGGAAGATTCCTTTCTTGTTAGTAGCGTGGTCGATTGATTATGTTTAGCGGCATATCAACACTTCTATGAGTTATTTAATGCCGAAATCTAAATATTTTGTATGTAATTTTATGCTTTCAGAGTAAAGGTATGTTTTTTTACGTATATATTTTGTAGATCATGAAATGTATTGTTGTTAATTTTACTATAAAAATGTACTTTTGATTTTTTTTCTTTGGCAGGGGAAGTTATTATTTGACCATAGCATTAACTTGGTTTGGGCATAAGTAAATATTGGTTGTTTATATTTGGGTCTATAAACATTTACTTGATTTGGGGATAAGTAAATATTGGTTGTTTATATTTGGGTCTATAAATATTTACTTGATTTGGGGATAAGTAAATATTGATTGTTTATATTTGGGTTTATACGCATTTACTTGGGTTGAGGATAAGTAAATATTGGTTGTTTATATTTGGGTCTATAAACATTTACTTGATTTGGGAATAAGTAAATATTGGTTGTTTATATTTGGGTCTATAAAAATTTAATTGATTGGGAAAAATTAATATTGGTTGTTTATATTTGGGTCTATAAACATTTACTTGATTTGGGATTAACTAAATATTGGTTGATTATATTTTGGTCTATAAACATTTACTTGATATGGGGATAAGTAAATATTGGTTGTTTATATTTGGGTCTATATACATCTACTTGATTTGGGAATAAGTAAATATTGGTTGCTTATATTTGGGTCTATACACATTAATTGATTTGACAATAAGTTAATATTGGTTGTTTATATTTGGGTCTATAAAAATTTACTTGATTTGGGAATAAGTAAATATTGGTTGTTTATATTTGGATCTATAAAAATTTAATAGATTTGAGGATGAGTAAATATTGGTTGATTATATTTGGGTCTATAAACATTTACTTGATTTGGGATTAAGTAAATGTTGGTTGTTTATCTTTGGTTCTATAAACCTTTACATGATTTGGGAATAAGTAAATATTGGTTGTTTATATTTGGGTGTATAAACATTTACATGATTTGGGGATAAGTAAATATTGATTGTTTATATTTGAGTCTATAAGCATTTACTTGATTTGGGGATAAGTAAATATTGGTTGTTTATATTTGAGTCTATAAGCATTTAGTTCTTTTGGGGATGAGTAAATAATGGTTTTTTATATTTGGGTCTATACGCATTTACTTTATTTGTGTATAAGTAAATATTGGTTGTTTATATTTGGGTCTATAAACATTTACTTGATTTGGGAATAAGTTAATATTGGTTGTTTATATTTGGGTCTATAAGCATTTACTTCATTTGGAGATAAGTAAATATTGGTTGTTTATATTTGAGTCTATACGCATTTACTTGGTTTGAGGATAAGTAAATATTGGTTGTTTATATTTGGGTCTATAAACATTTACTCGATTTGGGGATGAGTAAATATTGGTTGTTTATATTTAGATCTATAAGCATGTACTTCATTTGGGGATAAGTAAATATTGGTTGTTTATATTTGGGTCTATAAGCATGTACTTCATTTGGGGATAAGTAAATATTGGTTGTTTATATTTGGGTCTATAAGCATGTACTTCATTTGGGGATAAGTAAATATTGGTTGTTTATATTTGAAACTGAAAGCATTTATTAGCCACTTATACTTGAATCTATAAGCGTCTACGTGGGTCGGGGTTAGGTAAACAACTGTCATTTCTATTTGAGTATGTAACGATTTACTTGCTGGGTGGTGCCTTTTGAGGGGTCATACTTTTTTGCAGGGAGCTTTCGATATCACATCGACCAATATGTTTTGACAATTTCAGCAAACATAAGGACAATTGTCTGAGTGTAAATAATCTGAATAATAATCTAGTTTGGCTGATGTGTGTTCGATCTTCAGTGACTCTCCCATTAGTTTAAAACTCGGCGTATATTACTCTTGTATGATAGGCAAAGATGAAAATCATTAGAAGACATCTTCTCAAGCACTTTAGATGACGTTACAAGACTTTTTCATGTAAACATACTTTGTATGTCTGCAATGCCATACAATTACGCATACATATATACATATTGACACACACGTACGTTAAATAAAAGTCTTTCTTTAGGAGTTGTTGGTAACTATCAAGTTTTTTTTTTATCGTCTGCTTTTATTCATTTTTTTTTTCTTCAGTTTTTTTTTTTTTTAAACAGTTTTTACTGTTTTTTTCTTTTGTTTTTTCGTTGTTTGTATTTCTATTTGTATGACGACACTTGAAGTCAACAAATACAAGCCAAAATAAATCGAAAACGTCTGAAAGGCTATTTATCCGGCTGGCTGTGGTCATTATACTGTCTCTATCGACCTTCTTTTGGCCATTCTTTGCAGCTGGGGTTTTGACCGACAGTGGTTTGGTCATTTTAACACCCTGCATCAAGTTTGTCCTTTTTTTTTTTTATATGTTCCTGCATTATTTTGTCCATCCTATTCTGTCTCCCATAATTTGACCCTGTGACAGTTCTCTTTGTCTCTTTTTTTTCTCTCCTGATTTACAATCTCAGTGGAACAAGCCTGATATTCTCGCCATCTGAGACAGCCATTTCGACCAGACAGGGGCACTGCAGACATTATTTACAACGGGAACTGCTAAGGGCTGAAATGACTTCCTTGTTAAAAGATTGATTCTTTAAAGCAAACATGAATAATTTTCAAGCTAACGTATATGTATATAGGTTTTAGAAAAGATTTCCTTGATCTATACCTACAGTAGCCAATCCGGTGTTTGTAGTTATAAAATATACAATGCCACAAAGACAGAACTAACAACTATATGTGTCTTCTGTAATTATAAGAGTGGTTATAAAGACAAATTTACTACAGAAATAGGTCTTAGATTTTGCTAACACTTTTGGTGCAAAATGTCCCCCAAATATTTTAATACTTAGTTTAAATGACAGATTCCGGAGGACGCTTACAGGGTCGAGTGGCAACAATAATCCTTCTGATGATGTAATTTAATCTTCTTCTATATGCTGTGTCTATTCAGGACATAGGCGATCATGACTCTCCACAACTTCCTGTCGATTTTAGCTCTTGGTAGAGTTTGTCTTTTTGCTATCCCTCTAAATCGCTATTATGCCAAACATTTACAGAAGCTCGCTTAGAAGTTTATTAGCTATTTTCCTCTGTTCCTCTTTCTTTCATTATATCCTTTGAGTGCTTAATTCTCCAAGCCTTCTTTCTGTATTAGGTCTCCTAAAAAAATTCAGTTGTCTCTTTCTGATTCAAAGTATAAGTGTGCTTTTTTTGTTTTCACTTTACTTAAAACTTCCTCGCTACTCGCATGTTCAGTCCACGGCATTATCAGCATCCTTCTGTAGAACCACATTTCTGTTGCCTCTCTTCTTCGTATATAAGGAAATTGTCCAGTATTCACTGCCATATAGGAGGACCGTATTACATAACAGTTCAGTACTCTTTTCTTTGTTTCTAACGTAATCTTCCTGTTTCTTAATACTTTGCTTAGCTTTTGGAAGGCATATTTCGTTATACAAATGCGCCTTCAGATTTCGATATCGCACTTTTCCGTCCTCTAAACACTTCCGAGATATTTCAATATTCGTATTTGCTTGATTTTGGGATAACCAATTCGTAGTTCGTTGTATCTCTTGTCTACCTTTTGGAACCTTGTAGAAAGCCGAAACTATAACCCCCTTTTTTACCCTATCGTGAAAACGGGCTTATGTCTTCCTTTTTTGTCTCTAGTATAAAAACGGACCTATGTCTTTTGTTTGATCTTTAATATAAAAACTGACCCATGTTTATCCTTTTGGCGCTCATGTGAAACCGGAGCTATGTCTATATTTTTAACTAAGACGTAAAACCGGCCTTTTCCTCACATTTTTTACTTTAGTGTAAAACCAGACTTATGTTTATGTTTTGGGCGTTAGTATAAAACAGATCATATATCCGTCTTTTGTCCCTAGTTTAAAACCAGACCAATGCCTGCCTTTTTATTCTAGTGCAAAACAAGTGCAAAATACCTACCTTTTTACTCTAGTATAAAACCGGACCTATGTCCACCTTTTTGACTCGAGCGCAAAGTGGATCTATGTCTACCTTTTCGACTCAAGTGCAAAGTGGACCTATGCCTACTTTTTTTACTCAAGTGCAAAGGGGACCTATGCCTACCTTTTTAACTCTAGTGCAAAGTAGACCTATTCCTACCTTTTGACTCAAGTGCAAAGTGGACCTATGTCTACCTTTTTTGACCCAAGTGCAAAGTGAACCTTTGTGTACCTTTTTTTACTCTAGTGTAAAATCGGACTTATGTCTACTTATGTATTAATCCTTTGTGAATTTTGTTCTATGAAACTTGCATTCAACATTAATTAACGTTAAATTAACGAAGCAAATTTAACCAAAACTAAATTTAATTCCAAGTTAATGTAATACAGAATATTCTTCGTTTCCTTTCACGCCATGTGTCTTCTCACTTTATGGCTATTTATGAAGGGTAGGAAAACATGATTTATTTGCTTAAGATAGTAAAGTAATTAAGATAATTTACTAGAAGTAGACCGTCTGCATACGGATAGAAAATGAAAAAGTGCACAAAATAGAAAAGAGTGTAAGACAAGGATGCATCTTCTCACTGTATTGATTCACCTTTTTCAGTGAGGCGAGCCTAAGGGAACTAGAAGTCCTACTAGGGTTTATTATCGATAGACCCAATCTTAACAACATAAGATACGCAGATGACACCATGTTGGTAGCAGACACAAAAAGAAAACTGCACAAAATCCTGGACAAAGCACTAAAAGAAAGCGATAAGAAAGGACTAAGCATTCATTGCAAGAAGACAGAATGCATGATGGGCAAGAGAAAAAGCCGAAGATATTAGCGACAAATGGGTGATGTCAAAATCAAACAAGTCCATATCTAGGAAATATTTCTAACAGATGACGGAAAATGTGTCACCGAATCCAGAATCGTATTTAAATCACAGAAGATGCTTTCCAAATGCTCAACAAAAGGAAGATTTTGTAAGAAACAAAGAGTGTTGAATATGGGAGTGAATGTTGGACAACTTCGTCACAGATGACGAAGAAACTTGAGACAAGAGAGATGTGATCATACAGAAAGATGCTGAGAATACCATAGGCAGAGTATGTTAGTGACGAAATTGGAAAAACGAAAGGGCATTTTCTGTCTATATCTCTGAGATGAGGTATTATGATTACTTACATTATTTACATTATTCGGGCTGTAATCCTCATCTTCATTGCCATATTCACAACGTTTCGGCCGTTATACGCTCCCGGTGGACGAAAATAAAGGGTTCGATTCGAAATTCCAATCACTCGAAGAAGGCCGGAGCGTACAACGGCCAAAACGTTGTCAATATAACAATGAAGGTGAAGATAAGAGTCTGAATAATGTAAATAATGTAAGTGAAATGGCACTTAAAATTAGAATCAGAAAGGGAAAAAATCTCTAGAACAGAGTATGACAAAAGAGGGCTTGGAGAATTTGACACTCACAGGGCATATAAAATGCAAGAAGGACAGATGGAAACGGTGAGTTATCTAGCTAACGAGTTTGTGTAAATGGGTAAAATACCAGGCACACATAATGAGGAAAGAGGGCTTGGAGAATGTGACACTCACAGGATATATTGAAGTTAAGAGGGACAGAGGGAAACAGTGAGTAACTAACCTAAGAAGCTTGTGTAAATGATTGGGAGACTAGGCACACATAATGAGGGAAGAGAGCTTGGAGAATGTGACACTCACAGGACATATTGAAGACAAGAGGGACAGAGAGAAACAGCGAGTAATCTACCTAACGAGTTTGTGTAGATGGGTGGCAGGATAGATTCATAATGAGGAAAGAAGTGTTTGAGAATGTGACAATCACAGGACATATTGAAGACAAGTGTAACAGAAGCAAACAGCGAGTAATCTAGCTAACGGGTTTGTGTAGATAGGGGGCAGGATTGTGGAACGAGAGAGGAAGTAAAAAGAAAAATACTGCTCAGAATCTAAATGGATAAAAATTGTGGAGAGCCATGATCGCTCACTTTCTGAAGTGACAGCGTATAAAATAAGAATAACTTATAGTGGCATAAGACTATATAATTGCGATGTTCTTTGAACATCTAAATACATTTACCACCGATACGAGATTAATATCCATCGCCTTATGACATGTATCTGTAGAATTTGCTTTTCCAACGGTTTCAGATTACGAGCTTTAAAATGTGCGGATTAAAAGTAACAATAAATAGAATAAACAACTATCCTTTGAAGTTTTTTTTTTTTTTTTGTAAGTGCTAAACGTTTTATGATTTTTGCGTTTACTCATTTGTTTATAGAGTTGCACATATGAAAACGCAATTCGGCACACGCGTCTGCTGACATATACACAAACACCACCACGCGTAGTTACATATGTAATGAAGTGTGTCTTGTGTCTGGCTACTGACAGTAACTTGTACCCTCCATAAAAGCAACGGGTAAGGGAAACCCCATCTCCAACTGTCAATTGTTTTTTGATAAGGATCATAGAAAGGGAGGCCCAAGCCTCTTCAGCGAAAGGTTAGCTTCTCTTGCACTTCTCTTACGAGTTAAGCTTCTCCTTGTAAAATATCCTAGTTTCCTCACCTGCCAATTCGCTGTTTGGGGTTTTAATTTCCAATGAAGTAAATTGATAAATGTTACTTTGTTTTGCCAGTGTAAGAAAGAGGAGAGTAACAATGGTCCACGTCGCTGATAAATATCGGAGAGTGGAAATGGCTATCACTTAAATGGTGCACACATTTGAGAGAGAAACACAAGGAACGAATATAAATCATCTCGATGTCTTCTCTGCTTTTTGTCCGGCTGTGCCTCGAGCAACCTGGTGTCTTTGACGGTTTTCAAGAGGGCTTCAATATTCGCTGAAGAAACTGAAAAGCCGAGAGAATATAATAGAAAGAAAGGAAGGAAGGAAGGAAGAAAGGAAGGAAGAAAGAAGAGTTTTAGAGAAAAAGAAAGGTTTTTAAAAGAAAAAAAACAACGAAAAGATGGGATTTTTAAGAAAGAAAGAAAAGAACAAAAAAGACAGAAAAGTTTTAGAGAAAAAGAAAGAAAAAAAGACGGGTCTTTTATGAAAGAAAAAAAATTAAAAAGAAAGATTGGATTCTTAAAGAAAGGATTAAAAAAGAATGAACAAAAACTGGGAGTTTTAAGAAAGAAAGAAAGAAAGAAAGAAAGAAAGAAAGAAAGAAAGAAAGGAAAATAATAAAAGAGAATGATGGAGTTTTATGAAAGAAAAATTTTTAGAGAAAAAAAAAGGTGAAGCTATTAAGAAAGGAGAAAAAAAAAACAAACGAAAAATGAAAGAAATACTGAATTTTGTTAGAAACAAACAAACAAACAAATAAAAAAAGAATGAACAAAAAAGATGAGATTTTTTAAGAAAGAAAGTATCTTTTGAGAAAATGAATATCCCAAAGAGAAATATGGGATATTTAAGAAAGAAAGAAAGAAAGAAATAAAGAAAGAAAGAAAGAAAGAAAAGGATTAAAAAAATAGAAAAATATTAAGATAATTAAAAACAAAAATAAAAAGCAAAATGCTTATGACTAAGATATATGCATGTATCCAGTGGGCGTTATCCACACCCAAGTAAAAATATACTTTGAATGCTGATTTTCAAGGTAAGCAGACATTGGTACAGAACAATCTTCCTAGTCCGAATTACACTCATTTAGCCCTGTGTCGTACTAGGCTATGTTTAGTAAATATAAAAAAAGAACCACACAATAAAAAAAAATCCCAAAATGCTAACAAAAAGAAAAGAATGAAATAAAGAGAAAAACTAAAGTATATAAGGTAAACGAAATAAGAGAAATGAAAAATTGGGGAATATTCGAGAAACGAAAATAGTTCTTGGACGACAGAAGCGAATAATAATAATAATAATAACAATAATAATAATACTAAAAATAACAATAATAATACTAACAATAACAATAATAACAATAATAATAATAACAATAATAATAATAATAATAATAATAATAATAATAATAATAATAATAATAATAATAATAATAATAATAATAACAATAATAATAATAATAATAACAATAACAATAATAATAATAATAATAACCGAAATACACACAAATCACTGTGAAGATAATGCTGAAAATTTAGAAATGTTGGAAAGGTATGATCTTAGTCAGTCACAAGACGGTAATAAAACGAGTTCAAAATTCATCGAACAGAATTATTTCACAGAAAACAAGATTAATATACAAGAAGCCAAGGATGAAATCATGAGCCATATAAGTCAGATACAGAATATTGCAATGGAGGAACGAGAACAACTCCCAAAATTACAACCAACAAAGCATAACCTCAAAACTATTAAGCTCTATAATGCAGCACTCAAATTGATTCTGGATGAAGAAGACACTCATATAAATCTCAATGAAGCAATATATGCATCAGCAATAGCAGCAAACAAATAAACTGAACATCAAAGTAAAAAAAGGCAGTCTCACAGACATGAAGATCCACCTTGAAAAGAAAAATAGAAAAGAAATTGAACACCTTAGAAGTGAATTATCAGTACTGATGAACTAGCAAGAGGAGTAAATGTAAGAACTAGAAAAGGCAGAAGAGTCGAAAGAAAATACAATATCAGGAATGAAAATGAAGTCCTATCAACTAAAGAAAAAATAAAGCAAACAATACAACTGAAGGCTCAAAGAATAAGACGCTACGAGAAAAGATCAAGATTCTATAGACAGAACAAGATCTTTCAAACCGATGCAAAGAAATTTTACAGGGAAATAGGTAAACAAAGAATTGAAGTGACAGTCCCCCCTAAAATGGAAGAAGTTATACAGTTCTGGGGAAAAATATGGGCTTGCCCTAAAGAACACAACGAAGAGGCAGATTGGATTGCGCAAGAGTTAGAACGAATGAAAATAAACCAGAACAGACATGGGCGGGAATCACAGAAGAAGATGTTAAATGTGCACTGAAAAAAGCACACAACTGGAAATCTCCAGGAATAGATAAAATTCCTAACTTCTGGCTATATTATTTAAATACAGCACACAAAAACTCGCCAAAGAACTTCAAGAAATGGTTACCGATCCAACTAAAATTCCTGCATGGATGACCAAAGGAATTACCTTTCTTCTACCCAAAAATAGTGACACAAATATTCCGAAAACTATTGACCAATTACATGTCTTCCAACAACATACAAACTGTTAACATCTATTTTAACAAAACAGACATATTTCTTCTTGGAAAGAAATGACATACTACCACTTGAACAAAAAAGGGTGCAAACGAGGCTGCTACGGATGTAAAGACCAATTACTTATTAATAGGATGATCCTGGAAAACTGCTTCCGTGAAAAAAAAATCTTAGTATTGCCTGGATAGATTATCGTAAAGCATCTGATAGTGTACCACATTCCTGGATCTTAAAGTCTTTAAGTATGTACAAGGTATCACCTGTTATCATCAATTTCATCAAACAATGTATGTCGATATGGAAAACTACACTTTACCTCAATCATAAAAATGGAACCTATAAGTCTGGGAAATAAACATCAATAGAGGAATATTTCAAGGTGACTCTTTGTCTCCTTTTATTATTTTGCATATCACTTATAGCATTAACCAGCCAACTTAACAAGACAGAATGCGGTTACAAAATAGCTCAAAAGAAAATAAACCATCTATTTTACATGGATGACTTAAAATTGTATGCTAGGAATGACAATGAGCTGGAAGGTCTTCTGCAAACTGTAAAATGCTTCAGTGAAGACATCGGAATGAAATTCAATTTGGATAAAATGTGCTAAAGCTACAGTTTTACGAGGATCGCTACAACAAACTTCCTCTATTAGTTTAGACCCTGCTGTAATAATAAAAGATTTAGAACAAGGAGAAGCTTATAAGTACCTAGGTGTAAATGAGAGTGAAGGAATTCACCATAAGATAATGAAAGAAATAGTGCGTAAAGAGTACTATAGAAGGGTACGACTGGTATTAAAAACTGAATTGAATTCTCAGAACAGAATTATGGCCATTAATAACCTAGCCATCCCAGTGGTCCAATATAGTTTCAACATCTTGAACTGGACTCTAAATGACATCAGACAAATGGATTCTAAAACAAGAAAAATTTCTTTCTAAGTATAAGATGCATCATCCAAAGGCTGATGTAGACCGTCTATACATACCCCGTAAAAAGAAGGTGGAAGAGGTCTTATTCAGCTAGAATTGTCATACAAGACAACAACTATTGGCTTACTAACTTACATGGAAACAACAAATGACTGGATGATAAAATTAGTGAAACAACATGAAAACAGAAAGAAAAAATATTCAATAATAAAAGAAGGCAGTAAATACAAACAACATTTACATTTAGTAGATTCTGTAGTAAATCAAAACAGAAGCCAAGAACCAACTATTGCAGCAAAAAGATATGAAAAGAAAGCCAAGGATAAAGCCCTTGAACAGATGAAACAACGCTGGCAAGACAAACCTCTGCATGGCCAATATCCAGAACGTGCAAATAAACCCAATGTTGATAAAGTTAATACTCATCGATGGTTACGAGCATCTGGATTAAAGTCTGAAACTGAAGGCTTTATTCTTGCAGCGCAAGACCAGAGTCTTTTCACTAGGAATTTTCAGGCAAATATCATACATAATAATGTGGATCCAAAATGCAGGTTCTGTGACAAATACCAAGAAACAATAGACCATCTAATCTCAGGATGTTCTATACTTGCCCCAAATGAATACAAAAATCGTCACGATAGAGTGGGGCAATACTTACACTGGACAATGTGCAAACACTTTGGAAAATGTGTAAGCAAACACTGGTATGAACATCGGCCAGCGCCGGTTACAGAAATAGAAGATGTCACCATTCTATGGGATTATACCATCCACACAGACAGAAAAATTGAAGCAAATAGGCCGGACATTATTGTCAAAAACCAGAAAGAAAAAACTTGCCTACTAATTGATATGGCTTGTCCAGCGGATTGTAACATAGCAACCAAGGAATTTGAAAAACTATCAAAATACAAAGACCTGGAAATTGAAAAATAGAAAAATGTGGAAATTGAAAACAAGAATAATACCAGTGGTAATAGGTGCACTTGGAATTATAAAAATGGAACAAAACAACACATTGAAAGAATCCCTGAAACCCCAGCTTAAGAGACATACAGAAAATTGTCTTATTAAGTACAGCACACACACTAAGGAGAACTTTGTCTATGTAACGCTAGCAACTTCACCGGAGATAAAAAAAAAAAAAAAAAAAATTAACATGAAATGTAATATAACAACACACCACGACCTGCCTTAGGTCTTTCCGCAGACTTGGTAGGTAGTGTGTCCATAGCAGAAATCGAATGATGATGATGATGACAATAATAATAATAATAATAATAATAATAATAATAATAATAATAATACCAATAATAATAATAATAAAAAATAATAATAATAATAATAATAATAATAATAAAAACAATAATAATAATAATAATAATAATAATAATAATAATGATAATAGTAATAAATTAAAACTGTGAGAGTGTAATGCATTTTTCTTTCAGAGAACGTAGAATAAAACTAAGACATCAAGTATGAATTCGTCTTTTCTTTCTTTTTTTTTCTTTCTTTACTTTCTTTTTCCTTTTGGATCTTATATTTATTTTTCTTTAAATGTTTTCTTTTTAATGAAGCAACCCTTTTCTTCTATCCACATTAATTACGCGTGACGTGCCTCTGTCGACCCCAACGATTAGTGACGTCGGAGCTAATTCAAGTGTGGTTCCCCGAGTTTTGACCCAAGGACAGTCGTAAACTGCGTTATTCATTTGTAGAGAGGACAATTTTATGAGGTTTCAAAATAATGCAATCGGTTGCGATCTGTATTTTGTGGCTGCCAACGCATAACTATTTTTTCGGGGTGGGAAGTTAATTGTAATCGCCATTTTTTGCAACTGTACAATTGTTTACGGCTAAGACGAGACGTGTTTTTTTTCTTTCTTTGTTTGCAATTATTTTATTATTTTTTTACTTTTTAATCTTTGATAACATTAAAAGTGAGTATTTTAGTTAAGTCTATAAAAGTTTTTAAATATTTGTGCGCGTATGAACATACATGGTGCGATGGATAAATTGTCGTCTGAATGCCGTAAAAATGAAAATATCACTGACATCTCGTTTTAAGAGATATATTTACAAAATTTCCCGAAAACATCTTGAAATATTAAAGAGCAAATTTATTCAATAAAATCGCCATCAGCTTAAAAAAAATCTCTTGCATCTCTTCTGGGCGGTTTACTTGTTTAAGTTGGTGAATGCTTCCATAATCCTTGCCATCAGTTCATCTTTGGTGTTATAAAGAGTTTTCTTCGTCTCTCGCTCATCTGCGCCCCACACATAACAATAAAGGGGGTCGTAGTCTGGAGAGTTAGGTGGTCAGATGTAAAGGGATCATGTGGTCGCAGATCATGTGGTTCTCCTGCTTGTGTGCCATGGTGTAGAGTCCTGTTGCTAGACATAGGATCTTCCAGCAGCCACTCTCTTAAACTAGTGCAGTAATAACTCCTCATGGTACTTGATGTAGGTGTCCATGTTGAATCTGAGGCCCTCATCAACAGATTCAAAAATTCTTTTCTTATCAGAACGAGCAGAGTGACTTTTCCAAGCTGTCGTACCTTCGTAATTACCATTAGACCCATCCAATTCTTTTCCAATCCTCTGCACTGTCCTCAGATTGACAGCCAAAATCTCTGAAATGTTCGTATTGGAGATTCCGGCTCGAATGCCAAGTAGTACAGCATGTTATTTCCAAATTTCTGGTGGATTGAATTGTGTCTTTTTCTAACAGACGGTGCCTAACTGACCCTACTATACTGTCCAATCGATAAAATAAACAATGTGTATGCGCGAAATTAAAAATATAAAATGGCGACATATACCCATCGTATTGTGTGTGTATATATATATATATATATACAGAATACGTATTGTGTATATATATATATATATATATATATATATATATATATATATATATATATATATGTGTGTGTGTGTGTGTGTGTGTGTGTGTGTGTGTGTGTATAATCGTATTCTGTATATATATATATATATATATATACAGAATATATATATGTGTTATTTGTTATTAGGGAGTGAGTTTATATATATATATATATATATATATATATATATATATATATAATCACCCCTAAGAACCAAATAACACGCACACACTTAACAGAGACACATCTCCTTTCCACCAACCAATAAAACTGTCAAACTGACCAAGAGAATTCAGAGCAGCATGAA
>CAHIKZ030005551.1:887500-895000 GCA_903632075.3 Acanthosepion pharaonis
TGATTGTAGTGTTTAGCTATGGGGGAATAAGGGTTGTTTTGACGTATTGTTTGTTTATGGTTATTAAAACGAAATCTAAAATTGTTTCCAGACTCACCAATATATCCACTATTAGGACATAAGTTGCAGAATAAATAATAGATTACGTTATGGGTATCGCAGGTGAGGTTAGGTGGCTGTATCCTGATATTGGTGTTGGGTACGGAAAATGTATTAGCTATTATTAAATGTTTGCAAACTAAGCAACGAGGTTTGTTACATTTGTAATTTCCTGTTTGGTTTCTATTGTTTAGATATTTGGTAGAGGTTAGGATAGCTGATAAGTTAGGTGATTGTTTCATTGCATTTATGGGTGGTTTATCGAAAATGTCTTTGATCTTGTTGTCTAATTGGAGGTTCTTGTAATCATTTTTAAATTGTGAATAAGTGTGTGCGAATATTGATTGTGGTTAAAACCATGGGAATCTGATTGTTTTTTTTATTTTTCTTGTATGTGAGAAGTGTGTTACGATTTATCAGGATAGTTTTGTTTAGTGCTTCTTTTATTATTTTTATTGGGTATTTGCATTTTAGGAATTGTTTTGTTAAGTTATTAATGTTGTATAGAAAATCTAAATGGTCTGAGCATATGCGTTTGATTCTTAGAAATGAGCTATATACAATAGATTTTTTTTTAATTTAAAGGGATGACAGCTGTTAAAGTGCAGGAATTTATGTTGGTTTGTGGGTTTGTTGTATAGACTGGTAGAAAGTGTATGTTTGTTTAATTTTATCATAACGTCTAAGAAAGGGATGGGTGTGTATGAGTGCTCCATTGTAAATTTAATTGTATCGTGGAAATTGTTGCAGAAAAAAAAAAAGGTTTTTAATTTTTCTGATCCATGAGTCCATAGTAAGAAAAATGTCATCAATATATCTAAAAGTAATGTGATGGTTTATATTCTGAATTGTCTAGTATCTTCTTTTCTAGAATGTGCATAAAGATATTAGCATAACTAGGTGCCATTTATATATATATATAGTTTTAAGTTATGATATATTTATGGGTTAAAATGCTCAATATCAGGGATAGAGCGTATGTAAATATAAAAGGGCGACAGTCTGTTTCATGTTTAAACGCAATATTCAGGCCTGAAGTTTGAAACAGACTGTTGCCCCTCGATGTCTACCTCAGTAACTACTTTTATATACATATTTGTACATATATATATGTGTGTGTGTGTACGCGTGTGTGTGTGTCTGTGTATCTACGTATGTATGTACTTGTAAATAAATTCTATTTACTATCTAACCTCATAACAGCAATAAACTGGTCGGCAAAACAAGTCTGAGCATAACGTTTTGTTTACTATAACAAAAAAGTACACAAAAATCTTACACCAATGTTACATGTGCATACAAAGGAAAAATTCGAAAAAATATAAGCAGAAAATTGCTGATATTCCCTGAAGAGTGGACGAACAGGTCTGCCTACGAAACTCTGGAGTAGGGGTGCTGAAGGCAACACCAATCAGTTAAGTGACAAACATTACTCATACAAATATATATATATATATATATATATATATATATATATATATATATATATATATATATATATAGAGAGAGAGAGAAAGAAAGAGAGAAAAGAGAGAAAAATAGATTGAGAAATAGAAGAAAACAGACAGACAGACAGAGACTAAGAGTGAGTGACCAAGTATATTTTAAAGTAGGTAATTAATACGTGATATTAAGAAATGAAATAGGCAACGTAACAAAAAAAAATTTGATAATGGCTAACGCAAGTCAAAAGTACTCCGACATAGGAAAATATTTAAAATATGAACCCAAAATAAAGAAAATAATCAAAAACATCGACAAAAATATATTTAAAAAATGATTAACAAAGAACTTTCGTTGGTATTTAAACCAAACTTGTATGAATGAAGAATTGATGCCCAAATACACCCAATATAGTGTGTCTGCGTATGTGTGCGTTTATGTGTGCGAGTGTGTGTGTGTGTGTGCTTATAAAACCTAAAATATTTCACGCTTTAAGAATTCATATTGCCAATCCTCTCAGTCATTTTTTTTTAGAGAAACATTCGTCGCCATTTAGGGAGACTCGAAAAAAATAACCAAATAACACTGGATGTTCTTAATATTTCCTTCATTAAAGAAATATCAATAAATGTTGGTAAAAAATATGACAGGTTAGTATGGAAACGTACTTTCCTGGTGCAAAGGTGGCAGGGTACATGCATATGCGAAACAGATGTCTGCTTACGAATATCAGAAGAAAGAACTGTCGTCGAGTGAACGAGTGAGGCGATTGTTTATCAAATTCGGGAAGTCGGGGCTTTATAAAATAGATTGGGGGCTTAAGAAAGTGAGTATGAGAAGAATGTAGAGAACGTTGCAGAGAGAAAGAGAGAAAGAGCTGAGAGAAAGAGTTGAAGGAGAGAGATTTGCAAGTGGGAGACCCCTTCGATGAAGGACTAAACGTCGGCCATTATTGTTGCGCAGTCCACCCAGTCATCCGAAAAGCTATAAAGATAAATCTTGTGCTTTAGCGAGACACCGAACTTGCGAAATGTTATTAATCGCATGAAAGAGCAATTCTTTTGGCCACCCTACTGGGGTCGTAGGGTGAGAGATAAGATAGGAAAGATACGATAAGGCATTTTTATACACGGCACCAAGAAATTGTTTTTATTTTCGTTGGGTTTTCATAATGTGCGACCTGAACAAGGAAGCTTCATAATTTGAATATTATGTTAATAGTGTTCTTTTTTGTTCAGATTGCACCATTCTGGAATTCTTTCTTTCTTTCTTTCTTTCTTTCTTTTCGTAATGTTCTTTTTATCCTTTTCCTTTTTTTTCCTTCTCTTTTTCGTTCCTTCATTGATTCGCTCTTTTTCACCTTCTCGTTCTTTTTCTAATTGACACCTTCATTTTCACCTTCGTGCTTCACTTTGTTTTTGCTTTCCCCTCAACCTAAACAAGATATTTCGCAGGTTGCATTATGGCTTATATCATCTTAGTCTCTTTTCATATATGGAAGAATTTTTTTGTCTTTTTTCTTATATAATCATATTAGGTAGAAAACAAAGAAACAATTTCAGTTCAAAATATTATAGCAAATAAACCTTTTCATACAACCTACTCTACTCAGCATAGATATGTGTCGACCAATGAAATATCTCACTTATTTAGCCCATCTCTTACTATTAAAGAAGCCCTAAATGTAATTACTAGAATATCAGCATTAGTCCAGTTATAACACTATTCGACACTAATTATCGGAAAATACCATGTGTAATGTAACTTCGTGTTGCAGTTTTGTTCATTACTAAAAAAATGAAGCCATGATCTTCTTTCAACCAGTGGTTAAGTCTACAATCGCTAAAACGAAAATGAACTTTTAATTTTTGTTTTTTTTTAAGTTGGTGCATAAGTTCTTGGCGCCATTTTTTTTTTTGAAAAATGTTAGAGAAATCTTAGAAGTTCCAAGAGTTCTTAATTGCTTATAAAGTCAGCTAATTATATTTCGCCGTTTGCACAGTGTTAAGAAAAAATATGAAGCTAGTTAAAAGTGCTATGAATTTGGGGAATCGAAAAAGACTTAGTATTTAGCACCCCTTCTCTCTCACACACACATACACGCACACATGCACACACTTCTCTCTCTTTCTCTCTCTCTCTTTCTCTCTCTCTCTTTCTCTCTCCCTCTCTCTCTTTCCAGAAAAAATGTCATTTTGGCAAGGAAAAATAAATTTATAACAAGAATTCTAAACGAAGAAGGATATTTTCTGTTAATTCACTCCAAATAATGTAAAGTTCCTCATCGCAAATATATATTCACCCCATGAAATTATACATTTAAAATCAAAGTCTGTTTTCTGTTTTTATTAAATTTTTATCACTCTTTTGAAATTATTTTTATTTATGTTTCGCTTGCCCCGCAACAACTCCAAGCCTCGGGATGAAAATGTATGAAAAGTCAGGGACTTATTCCCATTTCGGAAATGCGGATGGTATTCAAGGTACTTACAGGACTTTTTTTTTTACAATTTAAAAAAAAAGAAAAATATAATCATATTTTTGGCTTGTTTATCAGGGTGGGCGCAAATGTATACCCCCACACTTAGAAATAGTGCATCCGAGTCTCCCACATTTGGGACGATCGCAAAGGTCAACACAACCGGAGTGCAATTGAAGGACCACATTCTGAGAGAAATTGGTGTGAATTTTAGTAAATAAAAATCCTTTTTATTTTGGGCTGAGTTAACATTTTGGAATGAATTAGCAGAAAAAGATCCAAGAGGAAAATTGTGACCTCATCCAAGGCAAACCTAAGCGGAATCAAATAAGGAAAAAAATTTCTTCTTTGTTTTTGGTAGGATTTCAAGACAAATCTGTAGTTAGTATGTAAACCTTTTACTTTCTGGTAGCCTTGCTGCGAACGAACCAACGCCCATGGTTTACTACAAAGTTGATAAGTCAGGAAGCATAGATAAACCAAGTCACGTCTGTAGGAATTAATGGAGTTGAGGTCAAAATGAAACAATACAAGTTGTGAGTAATGAACAACAGCACTTTTATACAACGTTACAAAGTATTGAAAATTGTTTTAAAGTGTTGAAAGTTTGCAAAGTGTTTTTACAGGAAAATAAATGTAACTAGGATTTCTGATAGAAAGTTCCTTGTGTAGAGTGTGCGTTACAGAAGAAAAAATTAAGAGTTCTATGAATGTATGCTAATATAAAAAGACGTATTGCTTTTAATGCAGGTTGTTCTATCTTGCAGTGAGGAATTATTAATTGAGTTAAGTGCTATCAAAGAAGGAACTTTTTATAAAAGTGCTCAGAGAAGAATCTTATGTATGGCGCGTTAGGGCGGTTTCACGTTCCATGGAGCTATTGAAGAAAATTCTTTTGTCGTCTCTAGCTATAGATTCATATTGGCTCACAAAGACACCATTTTGGTGAATTGGTTCTAAACGACGAAATTAATTTTCTCTTTAATATCTAAATTTTGTGTGTGAGAGCCTGTTCTGGGCGCCGTGAGCCATTTTTTTTTAGACTTGACCAAAATATCTGGTTCTGGGTCTAATGAAATTTGGAGGTACGAGAAAACTTTTATTACTAAATGCTATAGTAATGTTATGATATAATGTACAATACTACGACGAATAGTTGGTTAGTTTGAATAGTGTTTTTTATTTTCGTTGGGTTTTCATAATGTGCGACCTGAACAAGGAAGCTTCATAATTTCAATATTATGTTAATAGTGTTCTTTTTTGTTCAGATTGCACCATTCTGAAATCCTTTCTTTCTTTCTTTCTTTCTTTTCTTAATGTTCTTTTTATCCTTTCCTTTTTTTTCCTTCTCTTTTTCGTTCCTTCATTGATTCACTCTTTTTCACCTTCTCGTTCTTTTTCTAATTGACACCTTCATTTTCACCTCCGTACTTCACTTTGTTTTTGTTTTTCCCCTCAACCTAACCAAGATATTTCGCAGGTTGCATTATGGCTTATATCATCTTAGTCTCTTTTCATATATGGAAGAATTTTTTTGTCTTTTTTCTTATATAATCATATTAGGTAGAAAACAAAGAAATAATTTCAGTTCAAAATATTATAGCAAATAAACCTTTTCATACAACCTACTCTACTCAGCATAGATATGTGTCGACCATGTCACTTATTTAGCCCATCTCTTACTATTAAAGAAGCCCTAAATGTAACCACTAAAATATCAGCATTAGTCCAGATAACACTATTTGACACTAGTTATCGGAAAATTCCATGTGTTATGTAACTGGGGTCGTAGAGTGAGAGATAAGATAGGAAAGATACGATAAGGCATTTTTATACACGGCACCAAGAAATTGTTTTTATTTTCGTTGGGTTTTCATAATGTGCGACCTGAACAAGGAAGCTTCATAATTTGAATATTATGTTAATAGTGTTCTTTTTTGTTCAGATTGCACTATTCTGTAATCCTTTCTTTCTTTCTTTCTTTTCTTAATGTTCTTTTATTAATTAATTTTTCTTTGAAAAAAGCAAACTATCGATTTTTACTGCATAATGACGCTCGTCCTTATGATTGCAAATGCGTTGCAACGAACAATCATGGATATGAGGTTCCCCTACAGGCAATGTATGTCTCCAGATCTCTGTTACATTTAGAATATCCGTTGTTTCCCCACTTTGCAAAGGTATTTGCCCCGTCAGCAATCCAAACAATTCAAGATACCAAAAAATTCTTTAAATAATTCACTGAATCTATAGCAGATTCTTTCTTTTAAGACCAAGCACATAACTTACTGCATTGTAGTGCATGGTTTGTTTTGTAGCATACCTATAATGGGCATGTCAACATTCACATAATTACAGTAGTAAATACTATATAATAGTCTGCACTTGGAGATTCATCTCCAGCTGTGCTGATCGAAGTCTCTGTCTCCGGGCAGAGAAAATCACCAGATGAGGCTATGTCGAAGGGCAGAGTCTCGTCTCGTCTCGTCTCGTCTCGTCTCGAACGACAGCTAACCGACCACTTTTATACGGGGGTCTACGGGAAAATTTTGGCCGAGCCTTCGGGCTCGGATACCCCACAATTCGGCCATGTGCCACATCTTACCGCATGGGGCGGTTAGTAGATATCCTACAGTCGGAGATTCGTCTCCAGCTGTGCTGATCAAACTCTCTGCCTCTGGGCAGAGAGGATCCCCGGACCTGGCTATGTCGAAGGGAAGAGTTTCGTCTCGGGAAACAGCTACTCGGCCCGTTTTATACGTGGTCAACTGGGAATTTTTGGGCGAGCTTTCGGGCTCGGATACCCCACATTAAATTCGGCCATGTGCCACATCTTACCGCATGGGGCGGTTAGTAGATATCCTACAGTCGGAGATTCGTCTCCAGCTGTGCTGATCAAACTCTCTGCCTCTGGGCAGAGAGGGTCCCCGGACCTGGCTATGTCGAAGGGAAGAGTTTCATCTCGGGAAACAGCTACTCGGCCCGTTTTATACGGGGTTAACTGGGAATTTTTGGCCTTGTGCCACATCTGACCGTGTGGGATGGTTGGTAGATATTCTGCAGTTGGAGATTCATTGTGGAATTCACCTGACTAACGTCTAGCAGTTGACTACTACTTCTACACGCCGCTGGCGAATCTTATATGTATTGTTCATGTCCTAAGTATTATCGTTCATTGCCGACATTCGAGTGATTATTCTATTCAGTAAGCTTTCATAAGTTACAACACTTTGGGAAATTCGTGGATAGTAATACGCTGGTTGAAAAATTAAGCCATGGTTTTTGTAAGAATAAAAGGTTTTGTCAAAACCACTGAAAACTAATTCAGGAGCTATGAATAGGCTTCGAAAGGCATGAACATGGATTTTTCATCCGCCAGCCATCTTATCATTGTTTCGTATTTCACCTATAATCTATTCACATAAGCCGTTGCTAATATGCTTGATCCACACTTAACTCCCTGTTTTCATGGCCTTGTG
>CAHIKZ030005551.1:900000-950000 GCA_903632075.3 Acanthosepion pharaonis
GGTGAAACCTGGGTAGGTTTGTCTGGCTCACTAGGTTTATATATATATATATATATATATATATATATATATATTCAACTTCTCCGTCAACATCCGTGTATATCAATTTAAATGTCCTTTGGGAGATTGAATCGCTGACAAAAAAGTAATTATATATGTTGGTTTCATGAAGACAACATTATCAAGAAGGCTTACATTACACTTGTCGGATTCAAGTTCTATTGCACAACATTTAAAAGAACATTCCTGCCAACATTCATGATTTAGAGAAATATTAATTGGCAATACAATTATACTTCACCATGAAAATAAAAACAAAAGCTTCAAATTCTTGAAGCGCTCTATATAATAAATTTTAACCAATACTAAAAAAGATTCCTCAATTTGTAAAAAAATATTTTTAAATTGCAGATTGGGTATTTTAAAACATTAATAATGAAATAATATCAATTAAGTTACCTCCCTTGCATTTTATTTTTAAATTGTCTATGACGGACCGTGTTTCATGCACATTTACAAAAAAATCACAGCGATCAATTACATTAATTTTTTGTCTTAGCAATTCACCCCTGAGGATGATCTTGGATGAGATGGAAAGTACTTTGGGAAAATAAAAGAAATAACTAAAATCACAGCGTCTTTCTTAATCAGTTTAATAATAACAATAAGAAATTGATCCATGAATTTGAGAGAATTAAAATAAAAACAGATAGACTTAATATGTCTAGATTATTCAACCAAACATGGAATATACATACATATATATCAGTGCGTCAAGACAACTAAATGGTTCAAGCCAGGATCGAAACACGATCGATTTGGTATCAGTCTGAGTTTCTACCCACAAGCCATCAGCGCTTCGGCGGAGAGAAAGACGAATTCTAGCGTTTTGTTTTAAAGAATATAAACAAACGCCAGACAGCCAGAGTGCTCTATTCATTCATGAAGAGCGATGCGTTAGTACTGACAGATGGGCGAATTCTATAAACAGCAGCTGTCAGCACTAACGCATCGCTCTTCATTAATGAATAGATAACTCTGGCGTTTGTTTATATTCTTTAAAACAAAACGCTAGAATTCGTCTTTCTCTCCGCCGAAGCCCTGATGGCTTGTGGGTAGAAACTTCGACTGATATATATATCTAAGAATGTATTTTCCATTACCTCTTTATTTCACGCTCTTTCCTTTCGCTTTCTATCATTTTGTTCATTTCCGATAATGAATCCATTTTTTTACATCCATTGCCGCCAATTTGATTAATCGATAAAAAATCCGAAAACGAAATGAAAAGTTGAACACAGAAACAAAACATGATTCGATAAAAATTTTAAACGTATAGCAAATATAAATTAAAATGATAGGGAAACAAAACTTGTCATTTTGGTTTACTAAAGGTAGAAATAGAGAGCGAGAAGAAAGGACCAAGCATCAATTGTAATAAGACAAAATGGCAGGAAGAGAAACAGCTCATGATGCGAACTACAAACAGGAGATTTTAAAAATCAAACAAGTCCGACAATTTAAATATCCGGAAAGCGTTTTAACATAAAGCGAAAAAAATGTGACACCAAAATCCGAATTCGTATTAAAATAACGAAAGTTACCGCCCAAAAGTTAAGCAAAGTTTTAAACAAGAGAAAAAATTCGTTAAAAGGTAAAGAGGAATGAACTGTTATATAAAAGTCTTCCTGTGTGACGGTGAATGCTGGACAATCTCCTTACAGGAGAGAGAACAGAAATGTGGTTCTACAGAAGAATGCTGAGAATACCATGGACGATACATGGGAATAACGAAGATGTTTTAAGGGAAAATAGAAACAAAATGACACGTGTACTTAGAACCAGAAACAGTTGACATTTCTAGGACTCATTATAAGAAAAGAGGGCTTGGAGAATTTGACACTCACAGGAAGGAAAGACAAACTGAGGAAAACAGTGAGTAACCTCACTAACCTAGCTTGTGTAAATGGGTGGTTAAACACGGAGAAGGAGGGCTAGTGAAAAAACAAACCTCACTAAGAGCTATAAAGTATAGGAAATTGTGGAGGTCTATGATCGCACACATCCTAAAGGGACATGTTATATAAAAGAAGAAGAAGAAATTAACGAGATCAATCAGCATAAAAAAAATAAACTATGAAAAACACAGCAAATGATTTGGAATGCCATTTTATATAAAAACCGTTTAAGATAAAATATTTACTTCTTTAATTCGGGTCTTGTGTAGCCTTCTTTCTTTTTTAGCCGGTCCGTCCAAGGTTCAATCCTCGCGGCTGATTGTTGAGTTGATCCAAGCTTTGTCTTATCCCATGTTGCGTTTAATTTTGATCATAAGGCTGGCAAGGATCGAATCATTGGCAGGATTCGTTGGACTGATTTGGTCCGAGCAGATTGAAATCACAAGTAAAAAAAAATAATTTGCATAAAACACAATGTTTTTATATACGTTCTTTGTACGGAACTTAATATTTTCATTTGTTCCTATGTGTGCTGTTGCTCAAAAAAGTTGAGAAACACTGGCTTCGAGTGAATGATGCCACAGCAAGAATAAAACCATCAGTTTCAGCTTTCAACCCTGCACTACATAGCCACTGATGGATACGGGGTTTGTCTACATCAGCTTGTTTGGTACGGGCAGAGTATTGACTATGAAGAGGCTTATCTTGCCATCGTTTCTGCATTTGGTACATTGCATTTGTTTTCTTTTTGGGGTTCTTTACTGCTGCAGCAGGTGTATTATAGTTTTTTTTGCTATTCAACACCCACTTGAAATCCTTTTTGAATTTGTTGGCTTCATTTATTACTGAATAAAGTTTCTTATTTCTTTCATGTTCTTTGACACAGATCGCCATCCAGTCTTCTGTATTTTCAAGGTATCTTTGAAGGCCGATTGCTGTGGTTTTTAAGAGTTTTAATTGAACTAATCCTCTGCCTCCTTCGATCAACATCAGCCATAGAACGATGCATGCGGTGGCAATTGAGAAGCTTTCTCGTTTTGACATCCCTTTGCTTAATGTCAGCTATGGTCCATTTAACGATGTCAAAACTGTTTGTACCACAGGGGAAGCCAAAGCGTTTATGGCTGATATTATGTTATTATTCAAGTCGGTATTTAACGCCTATAGTATTCTTTTCTTACTTTCTTCTTCATTCAAATGGAGAAAGTAAGAAAAAAATACTGTATTACATCTCCTCCGCTGATTTCTAGGTATTTATAGACTTCTTTTCTCAGTTCCGTAATTCTTGTGACATTAAAAACAAAACGCACATCACACCAAAAATATCTTAGAAAATAAGGAAAAGATCATCAGCCTACAACAACCAATCCAGAACTTGCAAACTTTGTTTGGATGAAAAAAATAGCTATCATTACCTTCCCAGACCAAAATTAATTATTAAATAAACGATCCGAGGTCATCTCAAAATGCAGACATGAAAACAAATTTTTACTACGTTACTTAAAAATCGAAAACTGAAAAAAATAAGATAATTAAATAAACAAACAAAATGACAATAAAATAAGTAAAATAAATTAACCCAAACAAATTATCAAATCACACCCGTTAGAATAGACGAAATAGAATAAATAAATAAAAAATAAAAGCAAAATCAATGAAACCAAATAAATAAAGTAAATAATAAACAAATTAACAAACGACTATGACCAAAATATTAGTTATACTATAAAAATCAAACCAAAAATCGAACGAAAAACATAGCTATAACTATTATATAACGATAAAAAATGCTACGTTACTTTAAAAATCGAAAACTGAAAAGAGAAATGAAAAATATACAGTATAATAAATGAATAATAAAAAAGTAAAATAAATTAATCTAAATTAATCCAAATAAATAAACAAACTAACAAACCGATCCCGATAAATTAACCGTTAGAAAAAACAAAAAGATAATCAATCCAAATAAATAAATGAAGTAATAAACAAATTAAAAACTGCTCCCGCCAAAATAATAGAATAAACTATAGCAATAAATAAATAAAAACTAGCAAAATAATTTAACCCAAATGAATAAATAAATAAATAAACAAATAAACGACTTCCGGCAAATTAACCGCCAAAATAGACTACCCACAATGCACCACTGACCCGTATATATAAATAGCCGAGAAAAAAAACAACACTCTTGGCCTGACGATTGCGTCTAGCATGAAACAGCCTGTCGCCTCTAAGTGTTGACTTCAGTGTTCACTTTTATATATATATATATATATATATATATATATATATATATCCCCATTCTCTATTTCTCTATCTAGGTCTCCCTCCACGTGAAAAGAAAATATATTTCAGTTAAATCAAGGCCATTTTCTGAAATCTACGTATTTCTTTGAAACCTCTCTTGTGTTCTTTTATTAGCGACTCAGCACTGAAAGACTTTATGCTTGACTACAACAACAATAATTCTTGAAATGGTGACAAAACAAGATGTATTTTAATATATATCACTCAGGATTCAGGCCTCCAGTAATGGTACAAATATTCATACTTTGGCTTCCATCTTCAATGTCCATTCAAGAACCACCAAGAGAAACGGTGAATAAGTTTTAAAAAGAGGGAACAGTAGAGAAGGAAACTTGATCAGGAAGTCACAAGAGGGAGACGGATCCTCATTTCAACTTAGAGCTCAATTAGAAAAGATCCAACTCAATTCATAAGACGTTTGGCACGTGAGAGAGGAGTTTCAGCTATGGCCGTCCAAATAGTGAAAAAAGACTTGAGAATGAAATCGTATGTGAAACCTGTGTGCCAACTTGCTACACCAGGACAGAAAGTTAGAAGGTTATAGAGGGTGAAGAATATCTTGAATAAGTTGAAACATGATCCTGGAATAATATATATATATATATATATATATATATATATATATATATATATATGAACTTTATCTCAATCCTTCATGAGCATACTATCCTTAGCTATGGCAAATTAATGATGAGCATGTCATTTTCGTTTATGATTGAATTCATCGTTAGGCTTGCATTTTCATTGCTCAAAGTAGAGTCCAATAATGTTATAAAAACCGCGGAGAATTCCAGTAAGATATCTTTAATCATTTCTAAGTTACAACGGCTCAGAGCTTAATTTAACAATTGGACAATTTTGCTGTTACACGATTTGGACACTTTTGCTGTTACAGCCGGTACATTAATATTATCGGAACAGTTTCGATTTATTCTTTGACTTTTGTCACGACGTATCGACCAGTAAGCTCTCCAGCCTTCTTTAGGCATCCATCGCATTCACTAGACGTCTTTGTATGTTAAACAAGAAAGTTTCATCTAGTCCGCGAAGTATACTGCACGTGGGATGCGGCCGCATGAAAGAGCTGCATGACGGGGAGAAACATATAAACACCCACCCCAAAGGGGAGAGGGAGACGATTTCGAACATCGCAGACGGAACCTAAGTGATATTTTTGTCCTCTAGTAAAACATTACCAAGATCTTTAAATTCTCGAATTTGCTTGGCTACGCTGTCCCCACTTAGTACGTCGCATGGTGGGATCTTTTCTTTTGTTGACGACCATACATTTTATCTTCCTACAATTCATGTCAATGGAAAACGTTTGTCCGAGAAGGCGCAAAGAGTCACTCTCCTAGGGGTTAGCATCAGCCATTCTGATAGACGGCAAAAAAAGTATTTATAGAAAAGGCGTAAGGGAAACTACGTTATGGCAGTAGGAAAATTACTGAAGCCTAGATGCCAGGTCAGGACTGATAACATTGCAAATGCTTCTTTGTATTTTATCAAGATTTTCCAAATACGTAGCAGAAGCATCAGACCAGATGTGACATCAATATTTCAATGCACCGACGAATAACCTTTTGGAAATCAAAGTTCATTGGAAAGCAAGAATTCGGGAGAGAATTCCACAGGCGAAAAGTACGATAGAAGAAACTGTTAATATAGAACTTACAGTTACATCTAGCCATTTCAACTGTAAAATGATGAGACCTTTCCGCCAATCTAGTACTGCGCTTAAGTTCATGAAATCTAGGTACCAAAGAGAAAACCTCATCAGAACAATTATCATGAAAATATCTATAGAAAAAGAGGGAAGCTACGTTATGGCAGTGGGAAAATTACTGAAGCCTTGATGCCAGGTCAGGACTGATAATATTGCAAATACTTCTTTGTATTTTATCAAGATTTTCTAAATACATAGCAGAAGCATCAGATCAGATGTGACAGCAACATTTAATGCATGGGCGCATGGTAGTCTTATAAATATGTAAGATAGATTCTGTCGAGAAAAAAATTGTTTATCACGACACGGGGAACACACTTTCCTAGCAGCAGATCTAGCAATTGATTCAATATAATTTTTCCATTTGATGTCAGCGGAAAAGGTTAGGTCGAGAAGGCGCAGTGGGTTCCTCTCCTGGAGGTTAGCACCAGTCATGTTGAAAAAAGGTTCTCTCACACGATTAAAAGATTAATTGTAGAAAATATATTTTTATAAATGTTTTTACTTGAATTAATGAGAATACAAAAGTTGTACAACGCATCTAAAACAGACTCAAGGAATGTGAAAACTTCAATCATTACCGTGTTTGGATCAGTTATCTTTTTTTATGCTTATTTTCCACATCTACCTCATATATTCTGATTGGTTTATTGAACAGAACATTTCCTTTCTTGAACATAGACCGCCAGTGAGCAAACACAGGCGATACCATTATTGAATTAAGTAGACCACGTGATCATAGAGGAAACGCATCTATGGAGGAAGTAGCTGACGACTAACAATCGTATTTCTATTCTATCCTCTATTACTATATGAACCGCTTTTCTCTACTCTATTCACTATACTATTTCTCTATTCATATCACTATACGCGTTACTATTCGAGCAAGTACTATTAGTGCGAATGTTATACGAAGGCGTCTGACACCAGTATTGTTCAACGGCGTTACTATAGTTGTATTTGCGATTACAAAGTCTCTACTACAACGAGCATTACAAAAGTGACAATGAGTATTCGTTGATATTACAAAGTGGCAACAATATTTGTTGGTATCACAAAAGTGGCAACGAGTGTTCATTGAGTCACAAAAATCTTCTTTATATTATTATGAGGATAAAAATTGCATTACTTGTTCCAGTGTCCTTAACGAAAGCTCACTGCTTTTGTCCTATAAGCCATATAATTCTTCTACGCGGTCTCTTAAATCAGAATTTAGATGATAAGTTTCGTTAGGAAGGTCATTAGGCTGATTTTCTGATGGAGCTTTTATTCACTTACACCTGGCTTCTTAGGCAGCACTATGAAATGGATCTATTAAAGTCTTCCAGTATATTACCACTGTCGCTTATTTCATTTATTATCATATCAATGCCAAAATTATCTAAGACATCTAGCATCTCTGTTACAATTCCGTACTGTTCTTCTGCCTTGTTCCTGTTTAACTTAGCCAGAATTGATTTAACTTCAAATTTTAAGGTTTCTGGTCTTTCCATATGTTGTATATGGCAAGTTTTTCTCATTCATTCTGGAAGTGTTCTCCAATGTATGCTCATACACCTGACATGGGGACAGAGTGATTGCTGGAAAGTTATCTCCGAGTCGGGATGCTGAAGTTAACATCAATCAGCTAAGTGACAAATTTTATATTTGTATTAATCTTATATATATATATATATATATATATATATATATATATATATATATATATATATATATATATGTGTGTGTGTGTGTATTTAGGCAGCATCTTTTCATTCATACACGTTTCATTAAATAATATAGACAAGTGTTGTCTATTTTATGTAAAAATTTTTCGTAACGTCTGATAAGTTTAATAACAACCTAAACAAATTCAATTATGGCATCTCTACAAATATTCTTAAATGTCTATAATTGGTAACAGAAGCCATTGGTTTATACCAACAGCTTCCCATACTTCAGTCTTCTCCAATTCACTCTCATGTGGTCATATGTGACGTCATGAGATGCGGTGCGATTATCGCTTCTAGCGTCTTATATGCGCGTGTTTATCGTTGCTTAGAAATCATCTATGTAAACATTGACAGACTATCATCACTGTCTTGCCCGTGTATTGTTTAATATGTTGTAATTGACATCTTTGATAATGGCTTATGTAAGCCGAAAGCTTAGATTGTATTTAAAAAAAATATGGATCAATATTGTGAATTTCTTTCTTCGTTTAACGATAATGTTATTAAACTTATCAGACGTTACGAAAAAAATTTACATAAAATAAATAGACAACACTTGTCTATATTATTTAATGAAACGTGCATGAATATATATATATATATATATATATATATATATATATATATATATATATATATATATATAATGTAAATCTATTTAAACTTGGTGGGTGAAAACACATGGATAGTAGCACAATTTTCAAATAAATTGGCAGCCGAGGGAAAATGGAAAAAAAGAAAGCATGAGAAACCTCCAAACAGGGCGAAAGAAATCATCCAGTACCTTAAATCTCTGGTACAAAGAAAAAAAAAACGAGTACTAAGTTAAAACGAAGAGTGCTCAATACACTAAGCAGAGAGAAAAATAAAATAAATAAATCCTAATGAGCCAGGTACTAACTACCTAGGTTTCAACACATGGGATCATCAGATTTTCTAGGTAAATCAGCATTGTCCCTCTCAAAGCAAGACTACATATGCATTTCAAACATAGATTTAAACGAAAGAACTATTTGCAAATATGTATTTATAGCACAATAAATTATAGGTTGACTAATCAGTATTATCTATATCCACCGGTCGGTTTATACTGAAAACTGAAATTATTAATTTCTGTTATACTATTTATAAGAAAAAATCAGATCGCAGGAAGTTAAAAGTTAGATTTACTAAACTCAGAGGTTTATTGGTTAATAAATATATTTCCCAATTTTCAAAATCTGTTTTAGGAGGGAGAATATTGTTAATCGTGAGCCTTCAAATTTTTGTAGCAGACAATAGAAATATCACCTGCTTTTTGAATCCTTGAACGGCGATTACATCAATGACTAAATGCTAATGAGGAAAATTGAATTTGGAGTCCGTGCCTATTTTTGCACAGACTTGAGGTGATTTCTTCGTGATCCCACTTTTGCATAGAATTGAGATTTTTAGTGATATAATTCAAATCTACTGATTTTTTCAACAGTTTTTGACGGGGTTCCATACATACAACATTGGTTACTGAGACAGTGAGTTCATAAGTCCCAAAAATTCATTCAAATAATATATATTCCAGTGGATAAAAGCGTTGGTTGAAGTAATCTAGTGATTTGACGAAAAGAGATTTTGAGTTCAAATTCTGGCCACAAAAACACTTGGAGAATTGAGTTACTAAAAGGAATTAACTGAAAATGAGATATCAAAGTGAAACTAGAACAATCTACCCACGTAGACTGAATAAACGGTTCGGTTCGAAATTCCAACAAATATCACCTGAAGAAGGCCAGAGTGTACAACGACCGAAACGTCGTGAATATGACACGATGGGGACAATGGAAATATTTTAAACAGTTTCAATACCTCATCTCAGAAATATAGAAACACACACACGCCACACACACATATATATATATATATATACATATATATGTGTGTGTGTATAAATATGTGTGTGTGTGTATATGTAAAAGTTCTCAGAAGATATCTGAAACAGTACTCGTCATACAATTTTATCAACGCAAGTGGTGATAAACAAAAAAATATATATATATATATATATATATATATATATATATAGAGAGAGAGAGAGAGAGGGGGGGGAGAAAGAGAGAAAGCGATGGATAAATTGTCGCCTAAATTAGGCAATAAAAATAACACTGACATTGACATATACCAACGGATGTACTACGTGTACTATATATGTACTGGGAGGCACGGTGGAATAATGGTTAGCGGCTAGGATTGAGGAATCGGTGAGCCGAGTTCGAATTCCATTCGAATCCATTACATTTTCTTACATACTAAAACCTTTGGGAAAGGTATGAATCCTCTTCTTCTCTTCCCAGCTATGGGTGAATAGCAGTCCAGACCGGGTTCTATAGCCTTGGATGGTAACTGGTCTACCACAAACAGAAATGGCAATCTACTGCGGGAAAATCACGTATCAGTCATGTATCGAAAGATACATAACAATCGCCTAAGCGTGTATCACGCTTAGCACATAACTGACTGACTACACACACACACACATATATATATATATATATATATATATATATATATATGACACGTATTAGTCATGTATCGAAAGATACATAACAATCGCCTAAGCGTGTATCACGCTTAGCACATAACTGACTGACTACACACACACACACACACATATATATATATATATATATATATATATATATATATATATGACACGTATTAGTCATGTATCGAAAGATACATAACAATCGCCTAAGCGTGTATCACGCTTAGCACATAACTGACTGACTACACACACACACACACATATATATATATATATATATATATATATATATGACACGTATTAGTCATGTATCGAAAGATACATAACAATCGCCTAAGCGTGTATCACGCTTAGCACATAACTGACTGACTACACACACACACACATATATATATATATATATATATATATATATATATATGACACGTATTAGTCATGTATCGAAAGATACATAACAATCGCCTAAGCGTGTATCACGCTTGGCACATAACTGACTGACTATACACACACACACACACACACACATATATATATATATTCGCATGAGTAAGAAATAAGTAATGAATCTACTCCTTCCTAACCTTAACTGCTACGGCTAATCATATTTACACTGATATCATTAAAAAGTAGAATTGCAAAAAAACTATTTTCCAACATGTAAAAACATCGTTAAACGCTTTTAAATTTGGTGTTTGTGTATAATCTCTTTTATCCATTATTATAATTTGTGTAACAGTTTTAAAAATAATATAATATTTTTTAACAAAATAAAATCATCATCTTCGGAAACAGAGATGAATGAAAATATTTAGGAAATACTTTACTAAAATTTTGAAAAAATTTTTAAAAAGTTTACTTTGTAAACGTTCGTTTCCAGTCGGTGTCTATTTTCCTGTCAACATGGTTTAAAAAAATCCTTAATTGCTGAAATATTTTATGCATTTGTAACTCATTAGGGTTCTTTTTGTTTTTTGGGGTTTTTTTGTTTTTTTTTCGTTTCCTTTACATTTTCTTGTCTACACGCGTCATCTGCAATTTCCGGGGTAGGCGGCAAAACTTTTTTTTAAAGTCCCAGTTAATTATTGATAGCAAACTCGCATGAAAGTTAAACCCGCGAAAGTTGAGATTCGATATATATATATATATATATATATATATATATATATATATATATATATATATATATATATATATCTTTCAACTTTGAAGTGAATTGGAATTTACTTACTGGCTGCCGGTAGTGAAGAAGATGAATTATGTCGGTCAGACATTATCAGCCTTGGCATATAATGTTGCACGTGAGGTGGGCGTGTCTGCCTTGAAAATAAGCATTCAAAATACTGGTGTTTGTACTGACGCCGGATAATGCGAGACGGAGTGATAACTAAATATTTCAAACAAATTACACACACATTACACACACACACACACAGACTCACACTGAATGTCTGAAAAATGTATACATATATTGAAGCTTTCCCAAGAAATTATTCAATCAACTAGAATCAGATATATAAAGTTTCTAAAAGAATTTTCGATACACCCTGTATATGGAATTAATATAAATAAAATTTGTCACTAAGTTGATTGTTGCTATATTCAGCACCTCGACTTTGGAGTTTCGTAGACTAACCGTTTAACAATGGTTATGCCCACTCTTCGGGAGAATATTCCAACTAATTCGCTCTAATTCCAAATAATTATCTAATTCCAACTAATTCGCTAAAATGTTCTAGAAATTAACCAGTGGCACAAGACAGCAGAAGTTATGGATGGCTTACTAATATAAAAAGGAAGAATTAATGTACGTTCATCCAATTCGATATTGGTTACTTTTACCCGTCCATCACCGAGAATCTGTTAATGGCTGCTGACCTATCAACAATCGCGAAATAAATATCATAAAACAGACACAAAAATCTATATTATTTCATAATGGTTGTCTGTGGACCAAAAGAAGTTACCCAGAATTTAATATTGCATTTGATTCAACGAAGGCATGCGAATTATTTGGCCTATTATTATTGACTTACATTCGACATTAAGAACAGCGGACTCTATAAAGATAACGGTGTAATTCTCCCGCGTAAAAGAATCCCAGGAAATATAGACTGATCGAGAAAGGAACTGATAAAGTATTTTTTTAAGATCACGAATGAAATATTACCATACCACCAATGTTAAATGATCAACTTTCTTGGCGTGACATTAGACTTGAATAATGGTTATTACAAAGATATATATCAAAGAGCTGTATAACTGTAGATACTTCAGTAAACAATCAAACCACCACCAACACAAAATTATAGATAATTTACATAAATCAGTCCAAGTCAGATTATATACCAACTCCAGCCATAAGGAAATATCTGATAATAATAAATTAATAAATAATAATTAATAAATAATAAATTAAATTAATATTAATAAAATTAAATATATAAATGCTTTAGAACTAAGCAATCATAAAGTAAATTTAAAGTATTTAGAAGAAAAAACAAAACAGAAACACCGTAAGCGTGAAATTATATGGTTCAATCCACCTGTTAATTGTCATGTTCAAACTAATATCGGAAGATTTTTCCTAAATTTAATCCATAAGTATTTTAACCAATCACCAACAGCGAAAGATTTCTAACAAAAATAATGTTAAAATCAGCAATAGCTGCGTTAATAGCATAGATAAAACCATATTTCAGGATAGCAACAATATATTATACAAATATATTTCCAACAAAGACAACGTCATTTTTTCGAAAAACAACTGCTGAAAAAAAAATTGATTTATCCCTTAAACGGTCAATGTATGACTGATAACATTGTATACCGAGCGAGCATACATTCCGCTAACGATGTTAAATTTTATTTTGGTTCCACTAAAAATCCTTGAAAATTTCGTTTTTACCATCATCGAATAACCTTAGGTAATATAAACTATAGAAACAGCTCTCTCCAAATATTTCTGGCAATTAAAGAATGATGGCATCTCACCATCAGTTAAATGGGATATTGTAACAAGAACTAATCTTATGACGAGAAAGGAAATAGATAAACCTTATGACTTGTTGAAAATTGAAAATTATCTTAAAAGACTTAATTAACCCTAGCTTATTGAAAAAGAGAAATAAATTGATGGTTACATGTAGGCATAAAATAAATATTTGCTTACTTAAATTGATACAGATTAAGTTTTAATTATAATTTTGATATAAATTGCGGTTAATTTTTCATGTAAATTACGTTCTTTTTATATATATATATATATATATATATATATATATATATATATATATATATATATATATAAGGAACGGCTAATCTCCCATTAATAATAAAAAAAATTAATATTCACAGCACTAAAATAAAAAATTCTTTAATTTTTTTTCTTACACATATATATTCAAATCCCGTTTATTTTAAACGTGAAATATAATTTTTTAAATTAAAAACTGTAATTCCTGAATAATATATATATATATATATATATATATATATATATATATATATATACGTCAACATCTCGATAACCAGATATATTTTTTTTAAATTTAATTTACGTAACGGCTAGTCTGCACTCAGCACCTGAAAAATGCGTTGTCATGGACTGAGTCGTGCTATCAGTGAGGGCTAAAATGTATATTTATTAATATGTATATATATATGTGTGTGTGTGTGTAATAGTTCTGTTGTATAGAATTGAGCACTGTTTTATTAACACCAGCACTATATATGCAATATATCACACACACACACACATATATATATATATAGATAATATTAGTGGAAAATATACATACATAAGCAAAATATATAAATACCCATACATGTATATTTTTAGAAAAAAAAATCCAAGAGGAAGAATCCAGGTAGAAGTCAATGTCTAGGACAGAGTAAGGATATAATAAAAAGGCTTAAACACTAATATTCCATATATATATATATAAACACTAATATTCCATATATATATATATATATATATATATATATATATATATATATATATATATATAGTTGTTCCTCATCGCTCGATGCTACTCGAAATTTTATATATAGAGCAATCGTCACACACATACACACACACATATATATATATATATATATATATATATATATATATAGCTAAAAGGCTTTGCAACATACACACACGCATTAATATATAAATCGTGAACAAGGCATGCTTATACACAAACAAACATGCATGCGCGTACACAAGCTTACGCACTTACATACACACAAATACACACACATACATACATTCATTCACACACACACACACACACACACACATATATATATATATATATATATATATATATATATATATATATATATATATATATATATATATATATAAGGTTATTTAATTTACTTAATATATCTTACACGGTAAATAAAATGCACGTAGATTTTGGTTAAGAACTGAGGTTTTACTCTTTTCGGAAACTGAACATTTCGACCCAATCCGAAATAACTCCCACCACAAACATAAAAATAAAAATTAAAAAAATAAATCAAACCAATAAATGGAAGGACAAAAAAAATCTAAGACTGACATCCAAGAACAGCAAAAGCCACAAAAATATGAACGAAAAAAATGAAAAAATAAAAAGGCGACTCGCAAATGAGCAAGTTAGAAAACGGAATTGGAAATTGGTAAAAATATCGAAATGGCGCTGACGCCATCAGTATCCAGTCGGATAAACACATCATCTTTCGTCGGATGCACACTTGTCACCCACCCCTCATCTTTTTGGGACGATGACCTGTCAAAGTAAGATGTGTCTCTATAGAGTTCTTCATGAATATTGTTATTTAGACCAATTCTGTTTTACGCCAATTCCACACTGATCATCCAGGCTGTATCATTTCTCTCTTTTTCTTAGACTTCTCTGTTTATTTATTATCAGCCTTTTCACAATCACACACACACACACACACACATACATACATATATATATATATATATATATATAACTTTCTTTTTTTCCACCACCGACTCTTTATATCTATCAATCAATCTTTTTACTTATTCTAAACTTATTTCTGATTATCTCAATCTATTGATATTTTTCATTATATATTTACTTATATTTATCTTTTTAACTTTGCTCGCCACTCTTAATATCTACCAATTTCTCTTTCTCTCTCTCTCTCTCTCTCTCTCTCTCTCTCTCTCTCTCTCTATATATATATATATATATATATATATATATATATCGCTTTCTGACCATGAGACCTGGGTTTGAATCTCACCATGGTCGATTTGTCGGGAAGGTGACTTCCTATTGTTATCGGACTGGATCGAGGTCGATACCAGCGTGCGGCACCTTTGGAAAGTGCCTGAAAACCCAAGTTGACCCAAGCCTTGTGCGTGAAATTGGGTGGATGGAACACTTGGGAGCCGTCAATAGCTGTGCTAGCACGAAGTCACAAGTCATCGTGGCCGAGGTCTTGAGTGTGCTGACCTTGTTCAAACTGTTGATCACGCTAGATAACACGCTCTCTCTCAGAAACTGTAAGCTCAGAATAGTTGTAGTTTAAACTACAGGTGGACTCTGTGGGTGTTGAGCAAAACACAAATGTGCCTGAGCGAGCGTCTGCAATAGGGATTGGCTAGCCGCCCTAGTAGACAGGTATCCTCGTATACGAGTGGCCAGCTATTATTATCATTTTATATATATATATATATATGTGTGTGTGTGTGTTTGTGTGTGTGTATGTGTGCGTGCATGTATGTGTGTTTTACTAATGTTCACCCAATAAAAGATCCAAGAGCCACTCAAGATAGAGTGTTACTATGTGGTGTTGTATGAGCGTAAGAAAGGGCAAGAAATAAAGTTCATGGGGTTATACAGGAAAGATAAAGGCTACATCTACTTGAAGTGGTCAAGATTGTTGGGACTGGAAAGCATAAGAGAATGGAAAGTCTTTGCAAGGAACCGGAAACCCAATCCTAAACAGGAAATAAGGGTTAAAATTCTACATCTGTTTATCTATCGCACTCGGTTATCTATCTCTCTATCTATCTATGGCAGTCTGTTAGCATCTATCTATATATCTATCTATCTATCAATCTATCACACCCTGTTCACATCAATCTATCTATCTATCTATCTATCTATCTATCTATCTATCTATCTATCTATCTATCTATCTATCGCACTCGGTTCACATTTATCTCTCTATCTATCTATCCAAGGCACTCTATTCGTATATGTCTATATATCTATCAGTGTATATTCCTTTTTTCACATCTATCTATCTATATTTCTATCTATCTGTCGCTCTCTGTTCATATCTATCTCTCTATCTATATAATCAAGAAGTTGATATTACACACTACTTCGAATTTGAGGTTAGGAAGGAAATTCCCATCAATACAAGAATGTTTGTTTTTTCATGTCCAGTAGCTGTTATCGCTCTTTCCAGTACTAATAGAAATTTCCTTTCTAACCTCATATTTGAAGTAGTATGAAATAAATATATATCTGTACACACACACACATTTTTATGCAGTTCATGGATTTTTAATCCAAAATTATTGCATCTTAATATAAACGTTATTTTTAGTGGTTACAATTGTTTTAGTTGATACCCCTGTTATTTTTTAAACAGTGAAATTAATGTCAATCGGCCTAGAACGAAAAGTCCTACTGAAGAAAAATGTACTTCCCGACAGTCGAGAAGCATTTTTTTCTTTAGAGGTAATTTAAAAAATAGCACGGGTGTCAGCATGAATACGTGTAATCACTAAAATAAAGTTTGCAATTATAAAACACACACACACACACACACACACACACACACACACACACACACATATATATATATATATATATATATATATATATATATATATATATACATAAAAACTGACAGTGCTCAGTTCAGGAAGGGAAGAGCCTTGTAATATTAGTAGTAATAGTCATTGTTTACAAATTTGCACTTATCTTTAAAAAGTGCACAATCAGGTGCGTATATATATATATATATATATATATATATATATATATATACACACACACATATATATATATATATATATATATATATATACACATATATATATATATATATATATATATATATATATATATATATATATATATATATATATATATATATATATATATATATATATATATTAGAAAGTGAGTCAGAGTAGCGAGGCACAAGTCTGCACAACTGGGAAGATAACACTTCAAATTCGGAAAAAATTATTTTTAATATATATATATATATATATATATATATATATATATATATATATATATATATATATATATATATATAAATGTGAGCATTACATTTATCTTACAAGAGTTCACAACCGAATTTAAGTTTTTCGGGTGCGTATATATTGTCATCCACAGACAGACTGTTTCACTGTTTAACAGATCATCAGTGTGACTAGACACCCGATTGCTTCAAGCAGGGATCGAATATATATATATATATATATATATAGAGAGAGAGAGAGGGGGGAAAGAGAGAGAGGGTGGGAAAGAGAGGGAAAGAGAGAGAGAGAGGGAGGGAAAGAGAGGGAAAGAGAGAGTCTGCAGTATTTTAATACCTATACTCGACTGGTGTGAAAAAAACCCGGATAGTACAATTTGCAAATAAAAATATATTTAAAACAAACTGGTATCAGGGAAAAATTCAGTAAAAACAGAAAAGACTAAAAATGTCGGTGTTATTCGAAAAAAAATCACACAACCCCGCAATGCTTAGCCAAAAGAAAAAAAAGTACCAATCGAGTAAATAAAGAAAAACGTAAAAGATCCGTTAGAGTAACCTTGGTAGAATATATATATATATATATATATATATATATATATATATATATATATATATATATATATATATATGAAAAGGCTGAGATAGATATGAAAAAATTATTACTCTGATTACTTCTCTTAATTTTAATCTTCCAAGTTCATAATAGTTCATTGATATCTTGCTATATATAAGTCTGTCTCTTCAACATTCTATATCCATTTTCCATGCATTTACAGACTCTTTTACATTACTACCATTAAAAGAATAAAAATTATAACCTTACAAGATTCGTGTTCAGACAGCGTTGCTAATGTCTCTCTTCCATCTAACCCTCTTCTTGACATTCAACTAAAAATGACAAAAAAAAACATACATGCAGACTGAAATGACAGATGATAAAATGCGTATCGATCTGTCATCGTCTAGATAGGTGAGTCTAAATTACCAATGCTGTATTTTTCACATCTGTGTATTTCCCGCCTTGAAAATACAGACGACAATAATTTGTCTGGAATTCTATTCACTGTGTCTGCACCTCAGTAACCCTTTTGAAAATGGAACAGAATTTGTCTGCCATTTATTTTACTTATTTATTGTTTGTTTCTCTTTATACTGTATAGATTTTAGGTAAATTTCTGTATAAATGGTAACTATAATAGAAAATTTCCTGTAAGAAAACATTCGGCATTCATTGATCAAGCAACCAGTATTGCTTTCAATCGAAATTTATAAAATCCTTATCTTAAAACAATTTCTCAAGAAAATATTTTTTTCAGGTCCTGTAGTTGTTTTCAGTATTGATGGGAATTTCCATCCTAACCTCGTAATTGAACTAGTGTGACATGCTAGCAACTTGATTATGTCAGTATTTTATCTTCGAGTTACATTTGCTATAATAAAGCAATTCAATATTGAACACGAAATATATAGATAGATATGAACCGAGTGAGATAGATAGATAGATAGATAGATAGATAGATAGATAGATAGATAGATAGATAGATAGATATGAACCGAGTGAGATTGATAGATAGATAGATAGATAGATAGATAGATAGATAGATAGATAGATAGATAGATAGATAGATGGGTGTTTATATATATAGTAATAGTTAGGCAGTGAGAATTCATCCACACAGGTTTTGTCAAATAAGGTCTGGTTATTTAATTTTTTATTGCATTCTCCATCTTTCGAGTAAGATGTGCATTTGAAATGAACCTGTGAATAAACTGTCTGAAGTTCATGATTTGTTTGGTTTTTTATTCAAGTACTGTCTCAGTTACTATCAAGAAACGTGTGTTGTCTGTGAGGTGGACAACATTCTACTCGCCACATCCTGGCATTTTTGAGAGTTGGGATATGAATTAGTGAATAATGTGGTGTCATCTTTAAAGACTGTTAAATTCTGTTGTCCCAAGTAAGAAAGAATATTGATTTTTAAATCATTAAAAGTAAATGCGCTTTGCAGGACACTGCTGGCGAGTGATCTACTGCTTTGGAAACCTAGCCATGGCGCAAGACAGGGTAGTCACCCAGCGACATTGACCAACTAGGTAATGACATAGTCCCTCTTGCCTTCAATAAGTGCTGCGCGTGTCAAATTTCCCAAGTTTTCTTTTCTTATTATATGCCTTAGAAATTTCAACTGTCTTTTTTTTTATTAATTATAAGTGTCCTGTTTGTTTGCGTTTTCTCTAAAACTTCTTTATTGCTCACATGTTCAGTCCATGGTATTCTCAGCATTTTTTTGCTTCAAGTATCTTCTTCACCTGTAAGGAGATTGCCCCGCATTCAATGCCATATAGGTGGATTAACATTACGTAAAATTTCACTATTCTTTTCTTTGTTCCTAACGAAATGTTTCTGTTTCTTAATACTTTGCTTAGCTTTTGGAAGGCATCTTTCGCTATCCTAATGTGCCTTCTGATTTTCCGTCCTCTGTTGAAACACTTCCCAGATATTTAAATATTCGTACTTGCTTCATTTTGGCATATTTAATTCTTAGTCCGCTTCTTTGCCTGTTCCGCTTCTTTGCCTGTTCCGCTTTTTGACAGCCATGCATTCTGTCTTCTTCCAATGTGCTGCTCTCGGGCTACATACAGTTTTGAATGTAGAATGCCATTCGCCCAGACTGTGGACTATTGCAATAGTAGAGCAGTCCATATTATTTACTTACTTTGTTCATATATATATATATATATATGTGTGTGTGTGTGTGTGTGTGTGTGTGTGTGTGTGTGTGTGTGTGTGTGTGGTATGACATGGATAAATGAACAAACATTGAAAAATATCTTATGTTGGAATTTTTTAGATAAGCGTTGTGGAGATGAATACACCTCTCCAGAATATGACTTGGACTCATCCAAATTGCACATATGCTGACGCCAAGAATCGTCAGGAAAGAGCTAGCCAGCAGCGAGCCTTATATCCTTACTACAAAATTCAGTAAGACTACGTCGACTCCAAGCGATATTATATTCCGTGGCTGTGTTATCGTCATTCAATGGAATGAAGCTATAACAGTGGCGACAAAAATTCGAATTCACACGAAAAAGAAAAAAAAAATCTTCCTAGTTAATGACTACTTGTGCGAACATAATACACTACGGAAGAAATGAAGATAATTATTCAGCCATAGCAAGAATTCCAAAAGACATTATTACAACAAATGCAGCGAAGCGGATTGAATATCGAGAACAGTTAAAGGCAATCCTAGAAAAGCAAGGAACAGGCAATGCGTCAATTTCATTTTCGCCGGACTCAGTCGCTAACTCAATTAGTGAATTTAATTACATCACAGAAGAAAACATTATATTCCTATCGTGCTTCTACTTCAGAAGGTAGAAGACCATTTTCGTAGAAGAATATCAAGGATAGTCGGATGAAATAAAAGTGCGTCTTCTGTTACGAAAATTGTGCCCCGCTAAACATGAAAAGTATCTTAATTTTATTTTGCCGAATACTCCAGAAAAGGTGTCATTTAACGAAACAGTGTCGATATTATAAAAAATTTTTGGTGAAAATAATTCAATTTTTATACACGTTGGCAGGGCATGAACCTTACTAAGGACAACAATGAAGATTTCGTCAAATATGCCGGTAAAGTCAGACGTGAGTGTGAGTAATTTAAACTGGACGAATTCTCCCCAGACAGATTTAAATGTTTAATCTTCGTTAAAGGTCTAACAGCAAGCAACGATGCGGAAATACGTTCTCGACTTCATACAAAACTTGAATAGGATTCAAATTTAACGATACAGACTGTTGCGGAAGAGTGTCAAAAATTTGTCAGTCTAAGGCACGATACAGCGAAAATCGAACAAAATGGCACGTCAGGAGTACAAGTAGTTCGAAAAAAGACAGTAGTAGCAAAAGAAAAAATCCGAAATAAAAATACTGCCAAACTTAACCCATGTTGTGGCTGTGGTATGCTGCATGTTAAGAAAGGACCGTCCATTTAAAACCAAATTTTTTTAATTTCGAAAAAACACATCACAATAAAGCTACTGCAAATCGAAAAGCAAAAAAATACACAAATTTACTTGATGAAAGAAGTACTACCAGCTAAAAAACTGGAAAGTTCAAATAATAGAAAATTTGTGACAGTAAAAATGAATAATGCTACGGTGAGATTTCAATTGGAAACTGGTAGCAGTATAACATTTATTGATAAACAAACTTGGAACAGATTTGGCAAACCTAACTTTAAAAAAAACGACAAATTTACAAAAGGAATATGAAGCAAATAATTAATTTTTCTTGGGAAAATTACGTGTAACATCACTCTTGCGGGTAAAACTAAAAAGGAAGCAGATGTTTACGTATTAAAGAATTCCAACTCGAACTTACTAGGCGTCGATTGGCTAGAATTATTTGAACTATGGAATTGTCCCATTAATTCATTCTGTGGAAAAAGAATTCTGGCCAGAGAAAAGGATTACAGCTCAAGAAACACTGAGTAAACTAAAAAAATAAATTAACGAATAATTCCTCAGTGAAGTTTGGAAAATATACAAAGTCAAAGGCATTTATCAAATTAAAAGAAAATGTGATACCAGTTTGTAAGCCTAAAAGAAAGCTACCCTTTGCTGCGTTGGTGTCTATTAACACCGAACTTGCTAGGCGAGAAAACCATAGTGTTATTGAAGAAACAGATTATTTAAAATGTGCCACGCCAGCAGTTTATATTAGAAAATAAAATAATAAGATTCGTTTATGTGCCGATTTTTCAAGTGGATTGAATGACTGCCTCCTAAATATTTAGGTCAGATAATCAACGAAAAAAAGATGACCAAATCCTTCTAGAACAAGTGCCATTAAAGACATGCCTCCCCCGACAAATTTGGTGATACTACAATCATTTCTCGGATTAGCAAATTATTGTAATATTTATGTTCCAGATATGTACTAATTGCTAGACCTCTAAGTAAATTACTTAAGAGGGGGCACAAAATGGAATTGGCCTGCGGAATGTCAAAAAGTTTTTGAAAGAATTAAAAAACTGCTAACTCGCTGACACATTACGGTTTCAGTTTAAGCTACTTGCAATAGAGCAATGTGGGTGGGGGGCAAGGTATTTTTCTTAAATGCAATAGGATTGAGTATAAAATAAACAAGTTTCTGCTGGAACTCGAACTCCTTCCGCCGTTTATTTTCTGGGCTGATAACTATTACATTACTTTACAATGCAAAATACATATTCTCAGATAGATAAATAATTGAAAGGACTGGGATAGATGAATAGATAGACAATTGAAAGGACTGAGATAGATAGATAGATAGATAGATAGATAGATAGATAGATAGATAACTGAAAGGACTGGGATAGATAGACAATTGAAAGGACTAAGATAGATAGATAGATAGATAGATAGAATCATTTTAGCGTTTAACAGTTTAAAACCTTAAATACGGATCCCTCATAGTATTCAGTCAGTTATGTTCCATGCGAGTTCGAATTCCAATCGAATCTATTACATTCACATATATGCTAATACCCTTGGGAAAGGTATTAATCCTCTTCTTCTCCCTTCTCAGTTATGAGTAAATAGCAGTACAGACCGGGTTCTATAGCGTTGGATGGAAACTGGTCTACCAGAGAAAGAAATGGCAACCTACTGCGGGAACAAAATCTGCCTCGTCAGTTATATATTGAAAGATACATGATCGCCTAAGTAACATGGCACGTAACTGACTGAGATAGGCTTACTTATCGTCCGATTCACACTCTTCGTGTTAAGCACTTAATTTATTGAAATCAACTGACTCTTCACGCTTGTTCTAAAGTCATTCGCCAAGATGGGCGATATCTGTCCATATTTCTGAGATGAGGTATTATAAACCCTATTTACATTATTCGGACTATTGTCCTCATCTTTGTCACCATATTTATTACAACGTTTCTGTCGTTGTACACCCCGGCCCTCTTCAGGTGGTTAGCATGTCGAACTGAACCCTTTATTTCGCTCACTGGGGTAGACTGTTCTAGTTCCACATGCCATGTTTAATGGATGTCAGTTATATCCTGTTAATTCCCCTCTCCAAGTTCTCCTTAACCGGATATTGGGTCCTGTCACTGGATCTAACCAACGCCTTTATCCACTGTGCCATGTGTCTTTGAGTTAAGGCAGTGGAGAACTTGGAGAGGGGAATTAAACAGGAGATAACTGATAACTGAGATCCATTAAGACATGGCACGTGGAACTAGAACAGTCTACCCCAGTGAGCGAAATAAAGGGTTCAGTTCGACATTCCAACCACCTGAAGAAGGCCGGAGCGTACAACGGCCGAAACGTTGTAATAAATATGGCGACAAAGATGAGAACAATTGTCCGAATAATGTAAATAGTGTTTCCTTATCAGTAAACAAAACTGAAGAGACCGCCAGTATGTGAAATAAACCTACGGCAAAAGTTCTTCCGTGTAAGTGATCAGAAGGGGAAAGACCCTGCGCACATTGCAAATTATAAGAATACAAATCCTCATATCTTAACCACTAAGCTATTCCGCTGACTAAGCGTAGAATACATTAAATGATAAAATAAAGTAAAAAAGTAAAAAAATTCGGATTACGTCCCTTGGACAGATAATTCCCGCTTATAGCCACTTCATACTTTGAGCCGAATGGAGACTTAGTTTAAGTGCTCAGATCGGTGAGCAGTCGGTTGTAATCCAAATGCAATCATCCTGAATGGCTCAGCAAATAAATATTTACACCCAACACATTATTATTATTGTAATGGCGATGTGGCAATCTGATCTAGGACTATGGTCACTTATGCCTGTAAATATTCCGACCAAGAAAGCAAACAAGGAAGATGATCGTTGTTAATCTTTTGTGCAAATTTTAAAAAGAAAAAAAAAGTCTAAGATATCTCTGCAACACGAAAATTGCATTGGCTGCCATTTTTGCGAGAGTCTTCAAAAAGGTGTGATGTACGGATTTAAGTTGCTTGTATGAGTGAGACTACCTCAGCGGCAGAGGGCAGAAAGAGAGGTTAATGGATAATGGATAAGGATGAGCTTCGTAACAGTCTTCCTTGTCGGACAGAATTTAACTTCTGCTATTGAACTTCTGGGCACTATCTTCGAGAATCGCGCTGCCGAAACGGAAAATCCAACCTTGGATAAGGTCCGATGTTAAAAGCTCTAATAAACAAGAAGAAAAAGAATGAATGAATGAATGAATGAATGAATGAATGAACTGTAGAGACCCTATACGTTCATTGTGCGTGATTTTACTCGAACGTTCCACGCAAAATCCTTCTTAGTTTGTGGGAGGGTCAGGAGACACCGAGAGAAGTGCTTAAGGTACAAAGTCTTTAAAAAGAAGAAATTATAAAATACAAAGCTGTTGGACATGATGATGAGATTTGAAGCAGTGACACTAACGCTCTTTTTTATCCGCTATCATTATTTTTATTTTTTTTATTATTATTATTATTTTAATTTTCTAATTTTTTTTTTTTATTTAGATTTGGTTTTCGGCGATTTTTTTTTTCTCCTGATATTTGATTCTCGGCAACAACGTTATATTTTCAACCCATCGCCCTTACTTCAATCTTCCGACGGAGGTTTAATTACGATTCAAAGCCTTTAATCTTGCTTCAATTAACGGCCATTTGTGATCACGTGAGAATCGTGCATTAAAGTCGAACATTGGAATGTACCGTCCTTAATATTCCTCCCTAATAATAATACGCATCCCTCGTCACAGTTCATAAACCCTCTCTGTTTATCCGCTTTCTCTCTCACTCTCTCATTCTCTCACTTTCTCTCTCTCTCTCTCTCTCTCTTTCCAGTTTTCTTCCCGCTTCTATTTTATTGTTTATTTAGAATTATCTGTTTGCATGTACTTGTTATTCAATAACAATGTAATTTTATTCAACAGTTATTGATCTTTTTATATATATATATATATATATATATATATATATATATATTAGTAATTACACATATACCTACGTTTACTGTAAACGAAGGTATATGTGTAATTAATAATATATATTTTATAGCTCTGCTTAACTGCCACTGTTTGTCGACACCATTGATTGAATAAATAGTTATTTGCTCATCTGTATGTGTACGTAATCGCTCATATCAGTTATATTTATTTATTTAAATCATTTTTTATTTATTTAAATATATTTATATATATATATATATATATATATATATATATATATATATATATATGGTTAAGATAAAAACATGTGTATACGCTCATATACTCGCACGTACACACACACACATATATATATATATGTGTGTGTGTGTGTGTGTGTGTGTGTATGGTTATGATAAAACATACGTATACGCTCATATACTCGCACGTACACACAGACTCACAGACACACAAACACACACACACACACACATATATATATATATATATATATATATATATATATATATATATATATATTCAGATGTTATTGAAACAGTGCTCAATGTTATATAACAGAGCATATAAAGTATATATTAGTGAATATACATAATAACCAAAGTCGATAGCACGACTCGGACTTCCATGCAAATACGCAATCTTCAGGTGCAGGATACTCACTGAACCTTAAGTTTTATGAAATTCACGTTCTCGTGGTGTTGATTTAAAATTAAAACCTTCATTTTATTATTGTTGTCTATAATATTTGAATTAATTATTTAGAATTCATTTCGATCAAATTCTTAAGTTCGAACGACGAAAAATTCAAAGAAAATTATTTTAAATAATTTTTACAAAACTTGAATTTACGTAAACCCGCTTTGTATCAAAGGGAGATAACTCCCTTTTTTGCATAAAACATTGTCGTTAGTTGTAATAGAAATAATTGGTACTTATTCAAATATATTATTAAAGTAATGTCTTATAGAATAAACTTAGCTCTCATGATGTTAACTTAATTATAGCTTAAGACTATATTTCTAATGCATTTGGAACGTAGCTTTATACTCACAAAGGTGAAAATACATATACACACGTAATAAAATATCAAGTACTATCTATAATATGGAATTATATATATGTATACATATATTTTAAATATGCTATTAATGATGGGTGCTATGTATTACGTATTTGCATGAAACTCCGAATCATGCTATCGACGTAGTATATTTATGTATATTCACTAATATATATATATATATATATATATATATATATATATATATATATATATATATGCACATCTGTTTGTATGTATTATTACGCATACACGTGTAGACCCACCGATTAATAGATACACGTATTTTTATTTATCGTATAAAGTTTTAAGCTTTGTGCTTAGCGATATGAAGTTAATAACACGAACTAATAAGATACCTGTTTCCCTGGTTAAATAATTATCTCACAAAATACAGGTATAATAATTTACATAGTGATGGTAATATTAAACGTTTTCTTATAAGGAAACATTTGGCATTCATTGACCGAATAGCCAGTGCTACTGTCGTCAACAGTTTATAAAATCTTTCTATTAAAATATTTTTCAGAAAACAGGATTCTCAAATCCAGTAGCTGTTATGACTCTTTTTATTATTGGTAGGGGTGTCCATCCTAATCTTTTATTTAAAGTCTGTTTTTTTTTTTTTTTTTTTGGTTTTTGTAACGGCATATCAACTCATATTGGGTAATTTAATGCCAAAAATTAATTTACTTCGGTGCTTTGAAGTAATATGATATATGTCATTCTGCTTTCACAATTGAATACATGGTAGATAATACTCAGCTTTTGTGCATATACATGTTTGTGTGGACATAATTACTAGAGGTAGTGATATGTGTGTTTTATGTTGTAGTTTCGTTGAAATTATATTTTGCAATACAGTTTCATTTCTTTAAGAAATTGTAAGATATTATATGGATTAATGCCATGAAAGGGTTCTTTCATGTTAGTTAGTTGCTTGATTTTGTTTAGCGGCATATCGACACCTCTATGGGTTATTTAATACCGAAATCTAAATATTTTGAACACAATTTTATGGCTTCAACTAAATATATTTTGAACGCACTTGTATGCCTTCAAATACAGATAAAATGTATTGTTGCTCATTTTACTATAAATATGTATTGTTGGTATTTTTTCATATAAAAATGTATTGCTGGTATTTTTTATTATGAAATGAATTTTATAATTTCATAGTGTTTTGTTTTTGTTTGGGAGTTCGCTATTTGCCCATAGATGGAATGCTAAAAGATGCTACCAGTCCGGGTTAGGGTGAACCTGGGAAGAACAGCAATTAAGAGAGCGTTCCACGTTCCTCAAAACATCCAATCTCTCAATCAGGAGACTTGCTACCGGATGTAGTTTATCGTCATACCCAGGAATATTGTTTGATTAGTGTGGAATGTTAACATCTTGATTATGTCATTATTTTCTCTTCCAGTTACATGTGATAGCCATGTTAGTTGTTACTACTATTGAAAGTCCTCACGTGATGCTGTTTTAGTTAGTTGGTACAGTTTTTGTTTGTGATTCTGTAGCGCCAGTTTCGAAGAAGCGTAGTCTTCGCCAAGACTCATAGGCTTCGGTCGCTCAAAGACATTTTAACCATTAATTCGAGAAAGCGGTTGTATACAGCTAACAGTTTAAACATTTTTGAACGAATTTGGCGCCATGCATGACATATATAAATATATATAAAAATGTATTGCTGGTATTTTTATATTGTGTAGATTCGATTTTTAAATGGGCAATGCCAATCCCCTCACATCTGTGTTTGTAAATGCGCAAAGATTAAACAGACTGAGGTTCTAATGTTCTCCTTGTCGTACGCCTGATGATATTTGAAATGTTTCGGTATTGGGTCCTTGCCAGGCAAGTGAGATTTAGTGGACCGATAATATTCATCTATTATGTCGATGCATTCCGCGGTTTTCGGCTGTTTCTTATGGCTGAGATGAAGTTGTCTAGAAGTTCGAATCTCTCACTCTATATCGCTACTTTTATGGAAAGTGCTCAGACGAACTACATTCCTAGGTTCCACCAGTTCTATCCTTCACGGCCAGGTCCCGCCATGCCACTCACATCGTAGCAAACCCCACACATTCCCTCCATATTCCATCGTTGAGAAGTAAATTCCACTCGAACAGCTTCTTCTCACGAACCATTACTCCATGGAACCGACTCCCAAGAGAATGTTTCCCCAATCACTACAATCTTAACCTGTTCAAATCTAGAGTCAACCGTTATCTTCCACTCCTATCCATATAAACTGCCACTTAATGTAATCCTCTACATAGAGTGGACCCCAGGCCTTGTACAAGATGAACTTCAATGTAAAAAAAATTAGCTGTTTCTAATGGATGCGAAATTCATGTGCTCGTGCTGCCGTGAGGTCAACATAGCAGGTATACTGTTGTGTCGTTGCTGACACTGTGATATAAAACAAGAGTGAGTAATACGGGCAACTCCATTATTAAGTAGATCACGTGATCATAAAGGAAGTCAATAAATAGGAAATAGTTTGACTATAATACGATCAATGTTCACTCTTCTTGTCTATCCTCTATTGCTATACATTCACTCTCTCTACTACTATACGGATTACGATTCTCTTCTGATCATTATACTATTTGGCAATTACTACTTGAACAAGTATTACTAGTACAGATATTATTGGAAGGCGTTACTACTAGTACCGGCCTCTACGAAGTCTCGAATATAACGATCATTTTTGGAAGTGATAACAAGCTTTCGCTTGACATAGTAGAAGTGACAAGCGAAGCCGTCCAGCATCACAAAAGTGGTGACGAGGATTCGCAAGCAATCGCAAAGTATACAATTTTCTATTAGAGAAATATGCAATTTCTTCGCATCGTTTGATGACATATATGCCATCATTTCATTCGTTGCTAGAACGAAAACCAAACTTGGATTTGACTTAGCGATGAGTGCCTGGTTAATATAAAGTTTACTAATAGTTTCACCATAATACATCTAAAATGCACATGTGACCGAGTTGTTAGAACGTTCGCTTTCTGAGCATGGTCGAATCTAATCATGGTCGAATTGACTTCTTGCTGTTATCGGTCTGGAGGAGCTGATCCCAGCGTGCGGCACCCTTGGAAATTATTTGTAAAAATACTAAACCATATGAGTGAAACTGGATAAATGTAACCCTTAGGAAACGAAGATGATTGTGCTAACACGAAGTGTTTGAGAGTGCTGGCCTTGCTTAGTCTGTTGATCTCGCTAGATAACGCGCACTCTCCCTGTAACTAAGGTCTGCTCAGCATAGTTACAGCCTAAATCACAGGCGGGGAGGTGGATGTTGAACAAATAAATATGCCTGAGCACGCGGCAACGGGGATTAGCTAACCGCCCTGGTAGACAGGCATCCTGCGCCATTTAAAATGGATCCAATTTAGATATGTGAGGGTTTTGAGAGTACCTTTTTGTTTTCAATAATGCGTCATTTCCCTACTTTTTAGGGGATGCGAAAGTTGAGAAACTTGTTATTGAATTCGGGGAGAAAGTAAGCTATTTTCAAAAGTTCAACTTCAATGATAAGTAATGCTTTATTGTTCCTTAGATTTTTTAAAATAGTTTTCTGAATTTTTTCATCAATAGGTTCATTATGGCTTATATTTGAAGACGGGTGTATATAGGTATATTTTCTATTTCTGCGGGAATCTTTAGCTTAGTGTGGTCAGGGTTGAAATGCGATTCAAACTGTTCGTTTTTTTTTAAACGCGGACATTTCTTTTGAGTTGGTTTTGATCAAATGATGGTATTGCGAATTTTCGCTTGTCTCCATATTTTAACATATTATCTATGCAGCTTAGTTTCATTAATTTTGTTCCAATTTTCTGTAGATATTGGTTTCTCAAAGAATTAACTATATTTTAAAATGTTCTTTGCTAATCGTTTAGTAATTTCACTTCCATTTTTCTTCCTCTTCTGTTTGTTTCTTTCTTGCACCAATTTTTTTTCAAATCAGTGTTATCGTCCCATGGGTGTCTTGTTTTCCTATCGATTTGTACCCTGGTTTATCATTGAATTCTAATATTACACTTTCATCTTTAAAGAGCTTGGGTGGCATGCGTTTTTCCTTGTTTACGTATATATCACTTCCGGTTCTCATTAACACCTGTGGGAACTTTTTTTCTTTTTCTTAAAGCCAATGATTGCGTGTTCCGGATTAATTTTATGAGACGCTTATCACGAAATATTGCAAACAAGATAAATTTATAATCAGTTTAAGTTTTCAATCATCCTCAATCTGATCATTATCCATCTATATTTGAACATATCTATCAATCTATTTCTATATTTATATCTATCTCTCTATCTATCTACAGCCTGTCTGAAGTTATATAAACCTCAATAACTCAAAAAGTTCTGAACCAATATTTGTCAAATTTAAACTCGTGTGTTTCCACCCTTAGTAAAATATTTAACTAAATTTTCTGCCATTTTTAATGGTTACTTTTTTGATTTGGTTGGTTGGTTGTTTTGTTTTATGGCATATCAACCTCAGTGGGTCATTTAATGCCAATAAAATTTTTGAAATAGATTCATAACGATAGTTTGGTAAAAAAAAAAAGGTGTGTATGTATACATATATATTTGAACCGTTTTACAATTACTCATATTTTTCAATAAAATCACATATATTGCTGGTAATATTTTTTTCAAAAATACATTGTTGGCAATAGTTTTTTCTTCAAAAATATATTTCTGGTAATAATTTTTTACAAAGTATTTCTGGTACTAAAACCTATTTTTGCACTTTCATACTGTTTTGACTCCAGTTTGGGGGTTAACTATTTGCCTATAGCTGGGAACCTAACAGGTGCTACCACCCTGGGTCAGGGTGGACCTGGGAACACCAGCAATTAAGAAGTGGTCCCACGCTCCTCAAAACATCTTTATCAGAGGCCTTGCTGTTGGACGTAGTTTATCGTCTTACCCTGGACGCGGATGTAGTTTATCGTCATACCCAGGACGCTATTTTTTGAGATATTTGGAATTTACGAAAATGGACTGACTGAAATTAATATGCACATTAAATTAATATTAGCTTAAGACCTCGGAAATCTAATAAAAACTTTTTTTTTCTTTTTGTCCATAATATATGTTGAAAAATAGGTAAAGAGAAGGATCTAACAACAACAGAAAATAACAAAGTTATTGAGTGAGGAAATATCCACATTGGGAGATATCAAACGAGCTTTGCAGAGATCATCGAACGATAAAGGGGGCTGTTAAAAATATAAGTTGAGAATTCGAAGCAACGGAAAAGGTTTTCGGAACTTGCTTCCTCGAGATGAAGGTAAGCTAAAGAAAGTTATAGGGAAACAACCACTTTTGAGCAGCGCCCAGATCTTTAAAAAAGAATGGAATTAAGGGTGTCAAGAAGTACAAAAGGTGTAGAATAGTTTGTGAACTGGGATCTCTAAAAAAAATCTCCTAGGCAAACATTTCTCACTAAAGCAAATATTTTAAACCGTCAAAATTGGGCCAAGAAATTGACTTTTCTAAAGTAATTTTCACGGACAAATCTCGAGTGACATTTGATAGACCTGATGGATGGGTTGAAGGATGGATTTTATCCAATTCAGACGTGCCTGTGACTAAAAGAAGGCAACAGGAAGGCGGTAGTGTTATGATATGAGCTGGAATTGACGACCAAACCATTATTAGACCATTCAAAGTCGATGAAATAGTTAAACTGAACAGTGCTAATTATTGCGATTATATGAACAAGATTTTCTTTGCATGATACAAGTTCCAGTCCCGCAGTTTCAAAGTGAAGTGTGTATTTATGCACAACAATGCTCCTTCGCGAGTATCTAAGTCTAAACTTATCCGTGAATTCTTTAAGCATAAATGATTTACAGAAGGGAAGATAATGGAATGGCCACCATAAAGTCCTGATGTGAATCCAATCGAAAATCTATGGTTAGTTGGGAAGATGAAATTATATGAAGGTGGCAAACAATATAACAGCAAAGCAGACCTATGGGAAGCAATTAAAACAACCATGTCGGAAATTAAACCCGCTGAAGTAAAAATAATTAACAAAATACATCGATAATAGATTACAGGCAGTTATTGAGAAGGGTCACTATATTAAAATGTAAAGGATTCAAAAACTCGTCATATGTGTTTGCTATTTGTTCTATTAAAGGTGTTGATAAATTTTTAATGATTTTACTACCGTTTTACTGAAGTAAAGTGTGATTATGGGATTTTTCTAATAATTTCAGACAGATGTTTTTAGAATACATCAAATAACTTCAATAATGTCAATTAAATATATTGATACTACTTAAACTTTTAAATCGGGCTTTGTTTTGACATGTAAATTGATTCTTTAAAATTTGACATTTTTTTTCAAACCAAATTTGAATTATTGAAGTTTATATGATTTCCTTAATAACTTCAGACACGGTGTATATTTGATCATATCCATCAGTCTATTTCTATGTTCATATCTATCTATCTATCTATCTATATATCTCTGATGATATTTATCAATCTATTTCTATGTTCATATCTATCTATATCTGTTGATATCTATCAACTATATACAAGGCCGGATTATAACATTTTGGAGTCCTAGGCTAATGAAATTATGGGTCCCCTCAGAGGGAAGCACACACGCTTGAATATTTTTTATCGTGATATATTTTAGTGATATTTACGTAACATGAAGTAAACTTATTGCAAATTCTTTAAATACCATAGAATGGCTATTTTTGTTGTTCATAAAAAAAAAAATTTCCCAATTAATTGCAAACTAAATTAGGACATATTTGAACACAACCGTAGTTAGAAAAAGAAAAACAGATTTTTTATAACCAGCATTATAACTTATCTATCTATATATCTACCTACCAATCTATCTCTGTTCATATATATTTCTGTTTCTTCAAATCTATTTATGTTTGTTCATATCGACTCATTTTTGTTGATATCTACCTATTTATTCATATTCATATGGATTTATGCTTGCTCATATCTATCTATCTATCTATCTATATATCTCTGTTTACATCTATTTCTGTTTGTTCATATCTATCTATCTATTTATCTATCTATCGCTGTTCATATTGATTTCTGTCTGTTTATATCTATTTATGTTTGTTCATATCTATCTATCTCTATTCATATCTATTTCTGTTTTTTAGGTACCTCCACGAAATCTCTAAAAAAAGAGCATAGTCTGATGAAAAAGACGCCAAACTTTATGAAAACAAAATTTTATCGTCTAAATGCTTATGTTTTTATGAAGAGAAAAGACCAAAGTTTTTTTTAATTATTTTTAAAAATTTTTCCTTCTTTTTAGAACATTCTAAATTTTGATTAAAAAAAACCTTGTTTCTCTTTGTACCAACCGGGACTAGTAAATAACATAGACAATTTTTAGCACGTTTTTTTTTTTTTTTGTATTACACACATTAATTTGGAAAATCTTGCAAAAATAAAAATAATTGTCGGATGTTAATGAAACTTTCAGAAACTATTCACAGATAATTGAAATTATAATAAATATGTTTTTTTTTATTAAAGTCATGGCAGAAATATGATTTTTTTTATATTTATTAACACGCCCATAACTAATTTTATGAAAAACTCTAGAAATTCGAGCGCATCAACTTTAGTGATTACAATAGTTAAAAGCACAAGGCTTTGAAGAATGCAAATCATGTTTTTTTTTTTAATTGGATCCGCAGTACCTAAAAATCAGCTCTGAATTGTAACGTACAAAACTCAATAAAACAAAGATACTATTTAATTTCAAATGCTTTTATTTGTTTTTAGTTGTTTTTATGAATATGGACAATATTTTCTGAAAGCAAAAAATTTTTTCAATGAAAATTGAATTTTTAATACAATTATTTGTTATTTCTTTAATTATAAAAGATTTTTACATTAAGTTTTTTAAAAATATTATAAAATTAGCTAAAAGTCACATCAACTTTTCTAAGTGTCCTTATGAGATTGTCATTGTCTAGCGCTTTGAAAATTGTATCATTTGGACCAATCAGAAGATCTGCAGTAATTAAGAAATGTAATTTTGTGTTTATAATCGGGCGGTAATTATAAAGTACGGAAGACCAACCAGAATACAATTAGGTTGCATTATTTGAGTTGAGCAGTGTTCTCCGCTGTTAAGGTTACTTTTGCGAAACACGTATAGAGAAGTTAATTTGAGTTTTCAATTTCAACTGAGAAGGGTACCTATAAGTATCAGTATCATCTTATGAAATTTAACTACTGCTAAAATTTAATTTATATGATCTATTTTTATATTAATCTCAGTTATGACATTTTTCCATAAATGAAATATCAAAATTAATAATAAAATGAATGGAAATACAAATAACACAGTAAAATGTAATAAATGTACATAAAATTATAGTATTTTATGTACACTTCTGATAAAATTTCATAAGAAAGGTACCTATAAATTAATTAGATACCTTCCTTATGAAATTTAATCTCACTCTTAACAGTCTTATTTTTTAATTTCTTTATAATATATTTTTCATAAAGCATCATAAACGTAAAGATAAAAAAAAAATTAAAAAATTAGAGCGCTGAAAGTTTTCCTTAAAAGTAACGAGGTAAATAACTTGTTCACTTAAATCTAAATAATTTCACTTCCTTCGATCCGTAGAAAGAATTATCCCCCACCCCCGTAAGTTATCTAAACGTCATGGAAATGTCTTTCGTCACCTGTCAAATGACGCGAAAGGTAATGACCTGCTTTGTTTTATTTTCAAATTACATTTTTTCGGCGCAGAAGCTAAGTTAAGCTTGGTTCAAAATATTTTAAATAAACATTATAATTTCTGATTCTATTAAAATAAGTTTTGAAAAAATGATAATTGATTTTTAAAAGAATATCAAAGTCAGATTTTCATCTTTTTTATAAAATGGAAAAAAATGATTGAAAATGATGGATTATCTGTCCTTTTTTTTTTTTTTTTAAAAACTAGATTTTTAACGAAAATTTCGGACGTGCTAGGAACGATTAAAAAATGTAAAAAAAATACCCCCCAAAATACTTTGATCTTTCCTCTTTAATAATAATATGAACATTAGACGATAAAATTTTGTTTTCGTCAAGTTCGGCGTCTTTTTCATCATGCTATGCTCTTTTTGTTTACATTTCGTAGAGGATCCTATGTTTTTTTCATATCTATCTTTGTTCGTATCAGTATATGTTTGCTCATATCTATTTCTTTTTGTATCTATCTATCTATCTATCTATCTATCTATCTATCTATGTTCATATCTATCTGTTTATATCTATTTCTCTTTGTTCATATCCATCCAATCATCTCTGTACATATCTATGTCTGTTCATATCTCTTTCTTTTTGTTCATATCTATCTATCTATCTCTTTTCATATCAATTTCTATTTGTTCTTATCTATCTATCTATCTTTCTATCTCTGTTCATATTTATTTATGCTTATTCATATCTATCACTGTTCATATCTATCTATCAATCCATCGCTGTTGATATCTATTTCTGTTCATTATCAATCTATCTCTGCTCCTATCTATTTTATTTCATATCTATCTATCTCTGTCTATCTATCTCTGTTCATATCAATTTCTATTTTGTTCATATCTATCTATCTATCTATCTATCTATCTATCTATCTATCTCAGTCTGTTCATATCTATCTATCTATCTATCTATCTATCTCAGTCTGTTCATATCTATCTATCTATCTGTCTTTCTCTGTTCATATCTATTTAAGTTTGTTCATATCTGTCTCTATTCATGCATTTTTATTTCATATCTATATCTCTATCTATCTCTGTTTGTCTCATAGCTATTTCTGTTTGTTCAGATCTCTCTATCTCTGTCTAACTCAGTATGTTCAGATCTATCTATCTATCTATCTATCTATCTATCTATCTATCTATCTATCTCAGTCTGTTCATAACTATCTATCCCAGTCCGTTCATATCTATCTATCTATCTCAGTCTGTTCATATCTATCTATCTATCTATATATATATATATATATATATATATATATACATCTCAGTCTGTTCATAACTATCTATCTCAGTCTGTTCACATCTATCTATCTATCTATCTATCTATCTCAGTCTGTTCATAACTATCTATCTCAGTCTGTTCATATCTATCTATCTATCTCAGTCTGTTCATATCTATCTATCTATATATCTATATATCTATATATATATATATATATATATATATATACATCTCAGTCTGTTCATAACTATCTATCTCAGTCTGTTCATATCTATCTATCTATCTATCTCAGTCTGTTCATATCTATCTATCTATCTATCTATCTATCTATCTATCTATCTATCTATCTCAGTCTGTTCATATCTATCTATCTTTTTAGCTCAGTCTGTTCATAACTATCTATCAGTCTGTTCATATCTATCTATCTATCTATCTATCTATCTATCTATCTCAGTCTGTTCATATCTATGTATCTATCTATCTCAGTCTGTTCTTAACTATCTATCTCAGTCTGTTCATATCTATCTATCTATCTATCTATCTATCTATCTATCTATCTATTTATCTATCTCTCTATCTATCTCAGTCTGTTCATATCTATCTATCTATCTATCTATCTATCTATCTATCTATCTATCTATCCCCACACTGTACGGCTCTTTACGCTTTCATTTTTATTAGTCTTTCTCTCAAATGATATTTCCTTTCTTCGTCTTTATTTTTACTTCATTTTTATCTTCTACTTTTGCTTGTAATTTTAACAAAAATGGGTTAAAAGTCAATTGCGTTAGAAGCGAAAAGATATATTTGTGACGTAGCGAAATTAGGAAATTGCTCGGAATTACGGGTATTAAATGCGGGAAATGACCTGGATACGAAAATACGACATCGTATATTAAAAATAAAAAAAAATAATATTAGTGTAAATGATGATGATAATGATGACGATAAGGTGGAAAATACCGATAGTTTTCATTTTGATATTCAAAATAACGGCAATTTTGATCACAATTCGCTGTCACGGAAGTCGAAATAAAACTACCACATTCTTGCCAGAAAAGTAAGAAAATCGAAAAACATGAAATCTTGGATCTCGTCCAATCTTACTGGCACACTTGGAAACGTACCAAAAATACTAGAACCGAGATTGTTTGAATAAAACATACGAGGAATTATGTTGGGAATGCGGTGTTGTTGGGGTCTGTGTGGATGCTGAGAAAAGTTTTGGAAATTTGGGAAAATCGCCGTTATTTAATCTCAGCAAACCGCATGCATACGGATAGAAAATAAGTTCAGCAGATATACAAAAATAGAAAGGCAAGACAAGGATGTGTCTTCTCACCGGACTTATTCAACCTATACAGCGAGGTGATTTCTGTGAGAAATTGAAGTCCTATCAGGATTTCTTTATTAGCAACCACAATCTTAACAACATAAGTTATGAAGATAGTCCAGTTCCGATAGAAGACACAGAAATAAAAATACAAATATTCCTACAAAAGGTAGTGAAGGAAAGCGATAAGAAAGGATTAAACATCAACTGCTAGAAGACAGAATGCATGGTTGTTAGCAAAAGGATGAGGCCAAAATAAGAATATTTTAATCGGAGATACCAAAATGAAACAAGTGTGGTAATTTAAATATTTGGGAAAAGGACGCATTCCAAAAACTAAAAAGAGTATTATGAAATAGAGAAACTTCGCTAGTAACAATGAAAAGAGTACTAAACTGTTACGTGATATCTGTCCTTCTGATTGGCAGTGAGTGTCTGAAAATCTCCTTAAAAGTGAAGAAGAGACTTGAAGAAACAGATATGTGGTTCCACAGACGCAGACTATACACCGAATATGTGAGCAACGACGAGGTTTTATTGAAAATGGAAACAAAAAGGAAACATCAGGAGGAGACATTTGAGGTTTCTAGGGCACGTAATGAGGAAAGAGGGCTTGGAAAATCTGATACTCACGGGGCAAATTGAAGGCAAGAGGTAAACAACGAATAACATACTTAGTGAGCTTGAGTAAATGGATGGCAGAACAAGGTTTAGGAGAAATAATAGAAAGACAAAATTTATTAAGAGCTACAAGGGACGGGAAGTTGTGGAGAGCTATGATCGCCTACGTCCTGAAGGGACACGGCACATAAAATAAGAAGATGAGGTGCCCAGTAGTTTTCATTGCTTTCATTGATTTTTCGTGTTGTGTCTACCATAGATTATAACACCTTATATATAAAGCTCAAAATTTGTATGCTGTGTGTGTGTGTGTTTGCAGGAAACCCTGAAAATTAATTTCAACTCTGACATCAAGTAAATGCAATTTATTATCTTTATCTACGATTTTTATTTCTTGATTAGCTTTGTGGTTCTTGGTTAAACTAATTTGAATATTCAGTTTTGAATGTTCTTTTTTTAATAACTGATTTGCTAGACTGTTTTTTATGATCATTAAAGATAAGCGATTCTTTATACATGGCTTTTATAATTAAACAGTTTAGTTATTTAAATAAAGTCATTTTCTATATCAAAGTGGAAACTACCTGAGCATTTAAATCACGGATTGGGAGTAAGCAAAATTAAACAATGTTGATATTTTTAATAGTATATTTTGAAAATCTAACGAATATTGTAAGCCGAGAAAATATCCGAGAAAATTTCATGATTTTACTGTTTTCATTTTCTGATGAATCTTCATTCTTCAATTAATGGTTGGATGAACTTCTTGAAAGTTTAACGACTATAAAATACCTATGTAAATTCCCTTATAGCCTCAATAAATCTTTCAGCTTAAAACTTTAACAAAATATTACAATAGGAACAAGAATTATGAAATCAGTTCCTTATTTAAAGAATATACCCATTGAACCCGTATAAACGGGTTCAGGGTCGGTTTACTCCCCGAAAGAGACTCCGGTCTTCGGCGTAGCCTCGTTCGGGTTCCTCCCCGCTCGAAGGCAGAGAGTTCAACCGAACAGCCTGTCAGGACTTGAACTACTGACAATATTCAGTCACCCGCCCCCCACTGGGGCATCATGTGACACAAAGTCGGTTATTTATTGTGGGTTCTCCGAGCCCGTGGGCTCGGCCCAAAAATATGCCCATTGAACCCGTATAAACGGGCTCAGGGCCGGTTTACCTCCCCGAAAGATACTCCGCCCTTCGGCGTAGCCTCGTTCGGGTTCTTCTCCGCCCGAAGGCAGAGAGTTCAACCGAACAGCCGGTCAGAACTTGAACTACTGACGATATTCAGTTTCCCCCCTGGGGCAACATGTGACACAAGGTCGGTTATTTATTGTGGGTTTACCGAGCCCGTGGGCTCTGCCCAAAAATATACCCATTGAACCCGTATAAACAGGTTCAGGGTCGGTTTACCTCTCCGAACGAGACTCCGCCCTTCGGCGTAGCCTCCTTCGGGTTCCTCTCCGCCCGAAGGCAGAGAGTTCAACCGAACAGTCGGTTCAGAAGTGAACGACTGACGATATTCAGTCACCCCGACACTGGGGCAGCATGTGACACAAGGTCAGTTATTTATTGTGGGTTCTCCGAGCCCGTGTGTACGGCCAAAAAATATGCCCATTGAACCCGTATAAACGGGCTCAGGGCCGGCTTACCTCTCCAAACGAGACTCCGCCCCTCGGTGTAGCCTTGTTCGGGTTCCTCCCCGCCCGAAGGCAGAGAGTTCAACCGAACAGTCGGTTCAGAAGTGAACGACTGACTCCTTGCCTACTCCTGAGGCGCAGTGTTTATTAAGTATGGAATAGTCCATTATTATTATGGGTAAGATCCCATAATAGTATTTTATCACGCAAAGGCAGATGCGCGTCGAAGGGGCACGCCAGGCTCTCCGCCCGACCAATGCGAGTCACATTAACGGCCGACCAACTGACTCTCTCCTTAGCAGCGAGACCAATTCGCCTGACGACTTTTGCTTCTTTTTTTTTTCTTTTTTTTTCTTTTTTTTTCTTTTTTTTTTTTTCAACTACCGACCACCGAATCTTTGGGTGGGCTTGAATCCCAGCAGGCGTTCAAACCTCCTTGAGAGGACACTCATCCATCAGGCTCTGCTTGGTAATGGTGGAACGTCACTTGTTTGGCCTTGGGTGTATGGATATGGTACTTAGACAATCCTTCTACCATTGCCACATCAGAGCCAGATCAGCAGCCAGATTCTGGTCATCCAGATTTGAGGGAGCAATTCCTATAAACTATTGTATCCTCTGCATAGATATTCACACGAAGGCACAACAATGGCAGCGTGCACAGTCGATTAAAAGAAAAATGTCGTCTTTTTTCCATGCCACTGTAAGGGCCTCACGCAGCAAGGATAACGGAAGAAACAAATTTGGAACGCAGTTTGTCTGCTCTACTCCAACCGCCACATTCACCTGACCTTGCACGAACCAATTATTATCTTTTACGATTGCTGAAAAACGTTTTGATAGGGGTAAAACTCATGAAAACTAGATTCAAGTTTTCAAAATCTGCGGAAAGTTATTCAACAGTAGGTACCGAGAGAAAAAAAAAGATTCCTATGGTTTACAAAGAATTTTAAAAATAAAATAATCTTTCTTGAAGCTTTTATTTTAGTTTTAATTCCAAGCTAATACATTAAATTTAATATTTCCAATAAGCAAAACACCTTGTTGTATTACAGAATTTATATAAAAGGAATGAGTTTTTTAAGTCGCTAAAATCTGCCATATAGAAAAATCTGTCAACACAATATAATTATCTTTATTAAAAAATCTTTCAAAAATAAAACATAATTTTCTGAAACTTTATTTGAAGAGGATTAACTGATTTAAAGTTTAATTAATCTTGATTAGAACAAGTATTACTTACTTTCAGTTTATAACATTGCAGAAAAGATTTTTAACACGAATCTGGGTGTTTTTTTATGAGGTGCTGATATATTTATCGATAATCTGTCGACTGAGAGATTTAGGTAAGACGTAAATAATGTTTTAATTACTCAGTAATCTTAAAAATTTTAAATATTTTAAGCATTCTAATATTTCAATGAATTTTAGGTACTTTGACTTTATAGTTTTACTTCCGGAGACGCTTGTGAGAAAATTATCAATAAATTTTAAATTTACTATAATTACTGCTCTTTTTTTACTGATAATGTTGTGTATGGACGCCCGTATTTACAAAAATCAGCTCCTTTATACAGACAAAAAATTGAAAAATTCTTTTTACAATACTGGTGGTTGCTCAATTGTAGTTTTTTACTTAATAACAATCTCACTTAACCGCTACAAATTAATACAGAATTTTAAAAGATCTAAAACTTTATAAATTATTATCATTAAATTGTTTTTAAATTAAAAACTTCTTAAAAAATTCATTATTCACCGAAAAAAAATTTTTCTTAAGAACAATAGTATCCATAATATATCTTATTCATAAAAGCAATCAAAGCTTTTCTAATTAAATAATGTTTTAGTTTTTGTTTTCGTTTTTTTGTTTTTTACGATTCAGTGTATTTTTGTAACTCTGTGTCCTTTTTTACAAAGACAATTTGATGATTTAAATTCTCCAAGGACTTATCCTTATAACTATTATAAACATTACGTTCTACAAAAAATAATTTCTTGAAATTTCATGAGATTAATTAAATAGGGGTAACAGATGTAAAAAAAAAATATATTAGTAGTAATATTTTCTAAAAACGAAACATTTCATTTATTTGTGAATAAGTCCTGAAAGGTTGATTAAAATCTGACAATTATTTTTGCAAGAATTACCAAATCAGTGTGTTTTTCACGGCAAAAAAAGACGCTCAAATTTCCCCATACTAATTTATGGTCACCCGTTGACGTAAGAAAAAAAATTTTAACCAAAATTTCAAAGGTTCTAAAAAGGATTAAATTATATAATTTAATAATCAAAAATTCCTTTGGTCTTTCCTCTTAGTATTAGAATAAAGATTTTGACGATAAAACTTTGTTTTCATAATGTTTGGAGTATTTTTTTTTTTCATTATCCATGCTCATTTTTTAGCGAACCTTTGGAGGTACCTACAATATCAAAGAGCTGCCTAATAAATGGCAAAAATTCATTACAAATAATCGGGAATATATAATGGAATAAAATGTACTTTGTATATTTTTTTCAAAATAAAGATAAGCAAAAGCGGCAATTATTTATGACTCAACCAAATATATATACATATATATATATATATATATATGTATATATATAATGAAATAAAAATGAAATGTGTGTGTGTACGAGCGTATACACATAAATAGAAAAGATATGTATCATCATGATAGATAGGTAGATAGATCACCTCGAGCAAAACAAAAATATATCATCGTAATTTTTATGCTAATCCCTTTTCGTTTTCCAATGAAAAGCCATCGAAATGAGCGAACGTGTATCTTTCGAAATAGATAGAGATAGGTTCACAATGAAATTATGAGCCATTCGTAGGTGAAATGAAGTTGCCTGGCCTTTATATATTTTTTTTCTTCTTCAATACTATACTTGCAGTGTCAACTTAAAGTTTTCGTGTAGAAGAGGTTACACCATCGGCATCAGTTGAATTAATTGCAGGGGTTTCAGTAGACAAGTGTCCATAAATCGAAAGGACTTTTGTGTTTTATCACCCCACGCCACCAAGCTCTTACCAGTTTCTCTCATTCCATACCCACTCACCCCCATTTCCTCCGCTGTCTTTGGAATCGTCCATCATTTGGTGCTGATTAATTCATTTTTGCCAAGACTTCGTCCATTTTTATGGTGGCAGGCGTCAAGCTGGTATCTTATCTCGTCTGCATCGGTTGTTTTTTTTTTATATTTTTTATGTTATTTTATTTAATTTTATTTATTTATTTATTTCACTGAATCTCACCCCGGCTTATCGTTTCTGAATATTTTTACTTCTCCAGACTCCGTTTACTTCCAATCAAACCCATTCAATATTTTTTAATGGATTACTCTTTCTCTTTTTCTCTCTCATTCTCTCTCATTCTCTCGCATTCTCTCGCATTCTCTCGCGTTCTCTCTCTCTCTCTCTCTCTCTCTCTCTTGTTCTTGCTTTTTTAAATTTCATTGTATGTGTCTTCGTGTACTTTCTTTTTACTTGTCTCATTATGAACGTATCTCTGTGTATGCGCATTTGCTTCTTTTTTAATGCATTGTCTGTGTGTGTGCGTACGTATGTTTTAATCATATATGTGATGTTCATTCGCATTTCTTTTATGTGTATGTGTGTTTGTGCATGTTTTTTTTATGTATATGTGTGTGTGCTTGAGTGTGCGTTTGTCTACGTTTGTGCGCATGTTTTAAGTATGTTTGCGTGTGTTTGTGCGTGTGTTTACATGCTTGCGTGTGTTTGTGCGTTTGTTTACATGTCTGTGTGTGCATTTGTGTATGTTTGCATGTATAGTTGTATGTGTGTATATGTCTGTGTGTACGTTTTTATATGTGTGTTTGTGCTTTTGTGTGTATGCGTGTGTTTGTATTTTTGGGTGTTTGTGTCTATGTATGTCTGTGCGTGTGTTCGTGTGTATAATTGTGTGAGTGCGTTTGTGTGTGTGTGCCTATATGTTAAAATGGATGGCAGAACGTGGAGCGGAGGGAATAGTAAGTGAACAGACATTGCTTAGATCTAGGAAGTTGTGGAGAGCCATGATCGCTGAAAAGACACAGCACATAGGAGAATATCTTTGTGGGTTCCTACGTACTTTATTTTTGACTCCGTGAGATGTGTGCGTGTGCACTTCCTTTTTACTTCATTGTCAGCATCTACGTACTTGCATTTTTCTTTTTCTTTTTTAATTCATTTAGACATATCTATATATTTGGTGAAAAGGCTTACAGGTGTTAAATCCAGGTAAGTCCGTTCTGGAAATTATATTCAAGGGACTAAAGTACGCTTAATAAATAGAACCTGTCGGAGAGAGACGGTAAAGTCTCCCATGCCATTACGAGTGATTTCGATCCTCACTTGGGCTTGGCGCCACACGATCTTGCGCTGAACTAATCTGAGCTAACCTACTTCTACCTAGCGTAAAGTGATTCTACGGGTCTCAGCAGGTGTCTCGTGGTGTAGATTTGTTTGAAGTTGGTTAAGCTCAACAAATAAGATATTTTTATATTATTTTTCACCCCATACAAGGCTCAAGAACCAATAAATGTAGATGGTTACTAAACGAGGTTGTTGTAAGAGCGTAAAAGGAGGAAATAAGAAGGGACATATTATGAGGATATGTAGGATGGATAACGGTTAAGCCTACACTTGAAGAGGTTAATATTGTACTCGTCGGGGAAGCATCCTCTAGAGAGACTGTTCCACCAAGTAACGGTTCTGAGGAAGAAGTTGCCTGGGTGGAACTTCCTCCTTGCCAATGGAATATGAAAAGAATGAAGATGAGTTGATTCTGTGTACATGGTTTGGCGGATGTTAGTCATAAAGGTCTGAACTGGTGGAATGAAAGGATGTTGCTCGTGCAAACATTTCTCAGGGAAATGGCGATAAACTAGCGAGAGGCTAGCAATGTTTCGTTTGCTGGAAAGGGGTTGCAGAGTGGAAAATAATGAATCACCTACAAGACCTCGTAAATGCTTTCGAAATTTACGGTGCCTGGACAGCGAGAACTGGGCAGCTCCAGCCTAGATATGGCTGTGATACGCCATTTTTAGCTTAATCAGACTCTTAGAGAAATAAAGCATAGCTGAAGGATTCAGGTACTTTCTTTAGCGGCGGGATGGACGGATGTTCCCTCAGGGAAGCGTCATTCCTTGAGCAGCTATTGGGACAAACTTGATCCAGACCCCAAGCGGAACACATATATACGACCCATCGCTAAAGATGCTGGTCACAGTCACCTGCTAATCCATTTTTCCACAGAAAATAAAGCAACATGCATGACTGTCAATACTGTTGCTAAGCTTAGGGTAATTTGGCATTCTTATAATTGTCTATAAGATTAGCTCGTTAACCATCACCTGACGCTGGTGAAATCAAATACTTACTAAGCTTAGCTATGTTTGATACAACGCTACAAGTATGAGACACTAGTGATGATCGAATTCATTGATCAGTAGTAATGATCAGAATAGCTCATTAACCATTACCTTACCTGAATACGGTTAGAGTAGTATTCTTCTTTTGAGAACTAAGGGGTGGCTCTATCAAGGGGTGCCCTACCAAGAGTGGCTTTGCCAAGAGTTTAGAATTCATGACGGCATAGTTCTCAGAGCCACTGAACCGGCTTACGTCCATATCACGTTAAAACACCTCTTCTCGTACGATCACCGAGGTTAAGCAATGTCGAGCCTGGTCAGTACCCAAATGGGTGACCGCTTGTGCATACTCGGCGTTGTAAGTTTGGATGTGTGTGTAGTGCAGTGGATAACGTCTCGGAATTGCTAATCGGAGATCCGAGTTCCAGTTCCTATTGGGTTCGTTATATTCAGTTACGCGGAAATACACTTGGGAAAGGTACGAATCCGCCCCTTCTCCCCCATCTAAGAGTTAATTAGTAGGACTTGTATCAGTAAATTATTATCTCCAAAATATTCTAATGATCTAAAATATTTTGGGGCTTTAAATAGCCTGCAAAAGGTTGATACGCCGGACGTAAAAAACAAATCAATTAATCAGTTAAAACATAAGTGTCTGAGAGTTAGAATTAATAAACAAAACCATTGGATTTTGTAATTAGATTGATATTCTGCTGTGCAAAGAGATGACCGACCTTTTCTACACTAATTGTTGAATATAGACTCATCAATTCAAATGTATAGATGGAACGTGGGTCACAGCATTGAGTCGTAAGCATTGCCACACCGAACTACGGTATTCGCTATTATTGTATTATTATGATTAATCCATGTCCCTCGTGTGATTAAACCTCTTCTTCACTAATCTTATGATCCAGTATTTTCCTTACAATACTATTAACAAAAACTACGAGCTTATACGAGCATTAATAGCATACTCACTAGGCCAGTGGTTATTAACTAGGGCTGCTCGCACCTCTTAGTGGTGCGATATCTGTTCCCATGGGGGCGCAAGGACACTGAATCATTACGGTTTATTTATTATGGAAAACATAGTGTAACGTTTGGTAATCTAACATAAAAGTTTACATTGTAGAGATTTTACAAGTTGCTACCCTCATAATAGCGTAATTTTTTTACTTTTTACTATTTACATTATTCGAACTCATCTTTGTCGCAATATTTATTACAACGTTTCGGCCGTTGTACGCTCCGGCCTTCTTCAGCTGGTTGGAATGTCGAACTGAACCTTTTATTTCGCTCACTGGGGTAGACTGTTCTAGTTCCACGTGCCATGTCTAATGGATGTCCATTATCAGTTATCTCCTCTTAATTCCCCTTTCCAAGTTCTCCACTGCCTTAACCGGGTATTATTTTATTTTTGTTTTTTGCTAATATGAAAATAATCCGGGTTTTTGTATTGCATTATTTCGTTGTCAGTTATGTAAGTAAAGATTAGAGAAACACAATGGTTTTGTTATTTGCATATGAGATCAATATTGTTTTTCATCAATTCTGGAAGCGCGTGCTAGAATTGGTTGGTGGGATTGAAAGGGGTGCGAACAAGGAAAAAAAAAGGTTAAGAATCAGAGCACTAGGTTCTTTAATATTGTGGAGCTGTACGAGTGTATGCTTAATAAATCTACTAGTGGCACCCGGCGTAGAACGATGGCGAAGTAGATAATCTCGCTGATTAGTTCGAGATTAATGAATTCACTTCCCCCACTGTGTGAGTCACTACTCTTGGTACTCTACTGATCTAAGCTAATCCTCGGCATCTGTTGACCTCTTTATATATCAAGTGCTTTTTGTTGCCAATATGACAAATATATTTTCATGGAAAATATAGAAAGAATACCCTTTCCGTTTCTGCTCAACTCATATAATATCGTATCTAATTTATTTTCTCATAATTATTACATATATCCAATCAAAAGTAATTATTACGTCTTTCTCTATAATGTTGCTACCGTAAAGTGGTCATAAATTAAGCCTATTATTAAAAAATACCGAGTTTGTAGTCAGGAAAGCAACAACAACATAGTTTATACAAAACATTAAATCTTACGGAGAAAACGATTTGAGACAATATTGTTAAATGCCATGAGCCTTCAAGACATAAGCAATAATGGCTCTCCACAGATTCTTTTTCTTTGTTACATGCGTATTGCCATTACATTTTGTGGAGTGTCTTTCCCGTTGCCTTCTCCATGGTTTTGACTTCAAACTAATCAACGAGCAAGGCTAGAGTGGTCAGTGTACCCAACTATTTAACCCATAGTTGAATGAGGGTAAACAGACGGATTCATGGTTTTCTAAATGTCATTAGAGTAAAAGTAAATATACTAGTCTAGAATTTGAACTCGGCATGTCGATTCCTCTCCCCCACATCGGTAGCTGTTACGCTAAGGGTGGCTTGATAAACTGTCAACTCACCGTCTCTCAAAAGTCATGCCAATGATGAGATAGCTTGTCAAAATATCTTACCGTCAGACCGTGCACAGGGAGAAATGGATTTCTGCCTTTTCTTGGGACATTAATAATGTCACTCTGGGGTCAAAGTATTTCTGATGAAGCTTTAAAAAGAAAACAAATGGATATCTTTTCTTTTTAATCCTCAACACATGATGGAAACTATTTATGAGATGATTTTAAATGGAATGTTGATATGTCCCGGAAAGGGATATATTTGAACGAAGTAGCTAAGTGGTTTTGGCTAGTAGAATATGGTAGCAGTAATCGAATGGTACGCGTCGTAGTCGCAGGTAAGAAGTGTAGATCAATGGCGTAGTCGAATGGACGTCGTTATAGACTTAGCTCTCAGATTAAGGCTCTTTGACTCTCCTACACGTCCGTCGATATTTATGACAGACACCAGCCAATCATATTCCAGTGAGGGGAAACACAGGTGTACACATTCCATTATATCAGAGGTAAAGAAAGTTTGTTTTGGGGATTTTTTTAGAAAAAATTAGTTAAAACCAAAAATGGCGATAATGCAACGAAGATTCAAGGAGTTCCTGGGGGTGAATGAGAATGGGAAGACTACAGAGGAAGAAGGACAACAAAAGAACAGGATTTGGGAAGAAAGAAGATAGTGATTGACGTCGCATTTAAATTTTGAAAGATTGTATGTTACAGGGAAGCAAAAAAACAGAAGAAAGATCCACAGACAAGGAGTGTGAGAGAAGAAACTATTACACTATATCCATTATTCAGACTATTGTCCTCATCTTTGTTGTCATATTTATCACAACGTTTCGGCCGTTGTACGCTCCGGCCTACTTCAGGTGAAGAAGGCCGGAGCGTACAACGGCCGAAACGGTGTAATAAATATGGCAACAAAGATGAGGACAATAGTGTACATAATACCTCATCTCAGAAATATAGACAGATACTGAAGAAACTATTAGAATAGGACTTACGGTTTCATCTAGTTATTCCACCAATAAAACGATGAGACCTAGTTGCCAATCTAGTAGTACGTTTAAATTCATGCGGTTGAAGTACCGAGTAGGAGAACTCAAGAAAGTATTTATAGAAAAGATAGGAGGAAGCAACATCACAGTGATGGGAAAGTGACTGAAGCCGAGATGCCAGATCAGGACCGATAACATTACAGACCCTTCTTTGGATTTTATCAAGATTATTGAGATATATAACAGGAGCACCAAACTAGATATGGCAACAGTATTCAATGCACAGATGAATGATAGATTTATAAATGTGTAAGTGGACGCTGATGAGAAAAATTATCTAGCACGGAACAGTGTGCCATCTTTCCTAGCAACAAACCTAACAATTGAATCAGTATAGTTAATCCGTTTCATGTCAGTGGAAAAAGTAAGACCAAGAAGGCGTAATAAGTTGCTCTCCTGGAGGTTACCATCAGCCATGCTGATGGAAGATAAAAAAAAAAGTTCTCTATGATGAGGTTAATTTGCAGTGTAACACCCGCGCTCAGTTCGCATTAAAAATTTCAGAATATTACATTTGTACGGTGTATGTTCCATTCGAATCTGGCTTGATAAATTTGATAAAATCTACCGTTTTGGAGTTATCGGCAGTGAAATTTCGGATTCATTCGCGTCGCGGGCAGCCATTACTGGGCGTCGTTTGCATACATTCCCTGCAGAATAGCTACCAGTGTAGGTATCATTGCGGAAACTGAGGGTATCTACGTAAATAGTTCTCGTGCGCAGTAACTGAGACAAATTTAGACAAGAAAGATTAGTTCCGCACTTAGCTTTCCGTAGCCTTCCGCGTTTAGCTTTCCGCAGCGAATGTATGCAAACAACGCCAGTAATGGCTGCCGCCAACAACGCGAATGAATCCGAACTTTCACTGTCGATAACTCCAAAATGGTAGATTTTATCAAATTTATCAAACCAGATTCGAATGGAGCATGTACAATTACACATAAATGTAAGTATTCTGGAAATGTTTAAGCGAAATTGATCGCGGATGTTACACTGCGAAATAAACTATGGTGATTAAAAGATAGCA
>CAHIKZ030005551.1:955000-957500 GCA_903632075.3 Acanthosepion pharaonis
GGGTTTTGAGGCACTTTCCAACGGAGCCGCACGCGGGGATTACCGCCTCCAAACCAAATAACATCAGGAGATAGAGATTGGTTAGATTTCCTATATTTATGGCAGAAGAGATTCTAATATCGAGGTTAGCGTATGTAGATATAAACAGTGTGACCACAGAAATCAGTATTGCATGAGAAGGCATAGTGGATTAATGGATAGTGGCTCGGATTGAGGAATCGGGGAGCAGAGTTCGAATTCCAGTCGAATCCATTGTATTCACTTACGTGCTAATACCCTTGGGAAAGGTATGAAGTCTCTTCTAGATCGTGATTTACGTTAACCTTAGGCTTGATGTTCCCTTCTTTAAATTAGATTCTACTAATTTCAAGTCAGTTTTTTTTATAAGTTGTGTGTGCGTTTTTTCAACACCAGTTTAATAAGAACATTAATTAAAAAAAGAATAAACAAACATAAAAGGGACTTGAAATTAAACAATTAAATAATTCAGTGGTATGTCACCAAAACCTTCGAGATCCATATAGCGAAAATCCTTGAAAATGGCTAATGGTATAGAGGAAAACGCTCGAAATCAAAAACCTTTTGGAGAATTTTTACATTCATTAATTCCAGAAGAAAAGAAAACACTTGCACGCATATAAGAAAAATAAACGATATTTTTGCCCGGTCTAGCGCTGACGTGCTTACGGCCATAACTGAATTTATATACGAAGCTCTTGATAATAATGGCGATGTGGCTCTAGATAGCGTTTGACAGGGTTTGGCATGCCGGCCTTCTTCGTAAGCTTCAGGAATACGGCATTACAGGACGATTAATTGATTTAATCCAGTCGTTCCTGTCAAACCATGAAATGAAGGTCGTCCTAAACGGGTTCTTCTCCAGTTACTTTCATACGAACGCTGGTGTCTCCCATATCTCTATCCTAGGTCCTACACTGTTTCTGATCTTCATCAACGATCTTCCTGATGTTATCAGTTCTCAAGTAGGCATCTACGCAAACGACATTACCATTTACTCCTGTCTCAATAGTAGATCTGGCATTGCTGACAAAGTCAACCTGGCCGTTGGTCTCGTAAAAGACCCCCAATCTGAGGTTGACTAGGGCAGGAAATGGCCCTTTAAATTTTAATGTCTCCAAAATGAAACTGCTCTCATTTACCCACCATAAAGAAACCTCCCTGTCTCCTATCAGCATGGCTGAGGCTCAACGTCACGAGAGCGTCTCTCTACGCCTTCTAGGTCTCACGTTTTCCACTGGGGTGGAACAACTACATTGAATCAATAGCTACATCTACCGCAAGGAAAGTTGTTTCTCTGTATTGCGCCAGAGGGTTTTTTCTCGTCTGAGGCCATCCTTCACATCTACAAATCTAACTTTCGTCCTTGCATGGAATACTATTGCCATATATGGTCTGGTGCACCCGCTGTTCATCTCGAGGTCCGTGATAAAATCCAAAAACAGATATGCAATGTGATAGACCCTGACCTGACATCTCGACTCTAGTCACTTTCTCACAGACGGAATGTGGCTTCCCTCTGTCTTTTCTATACATATTTTCATGGCATCTGCTCTGACGAGCTATTTTCACTGGTGCCCCGACTGCATGAATTTAAGCGTGCTACTAGGTTGGCATCTCGGTTCCACCCTTTTACTGTCAAAACAGTTAAATGTAACCACCTCTTCTACTCCAACAGCATCTTCTCTCGCACTTCCCGACAGTGGAACTCCCTTCCTCTTACTTGCTTCCCTGATAACTATAATCTTCAAAAATTTAAATGTAATGTCAATCGGCATCTTCTGATGCCTTGATCTTGATCCCTGTCCTTCTCTTTATCCTTTCCTCAAACACACCTCTTTCACTCTCTGTAATCTCTAGCGTGCTATTAGCATTCCCGCCTTGCTTGGGATGAAATGCTTTAAATAAAATAGTACTTTCCTACTTTTGTTTAACGAAACATGTATTAAAGATTGATTTCGGCACAAGTATATATATATATATATGTATATGTTTAGTTGGATTGATGTGAGTTTGTGATCCGGCGTTTCACGCTGTTTGCGATCGTCGGGCAAACTGATTAATTTTTAAATTTTGGATTTATACATGGTTGCGTATACCGGTGTTTTTATGGAAGTGTGAGGAAAAATTGTCGTCGGAACTCCACTCATACGTACGCAAACATACATACACGCACGTACACTTATTGACGTATGCAAACACACACACACGCACGCACCGGAGCTCACACAAACATAAACATATGTGAACAATGTGAGACTGGGCATATATGCGCATCCATGTGTCGTTGCGTACATACGTACGGATTTGGTCGCTGTATTCAATGTTGGATTGTGTAGCGAATATTTTTTGTTTGTTACGCTTTCAACGCGCAGACCGTTCGCCTTTTTTGTTCACTGAATAATGTTTTCTCGCTCGCACGTATATACGTACGATGGGGTCTGTGTAAGACTATGATAGGTAAAAATTGCTATTATTTTTA
>CAHIKZ030005551.1:962500-1002500 GCA_903632075.3 Acanthosepion pharaonis
CTATCCATTTACATAAGTTTGTTAGATAGGTTACTTGCTGTTTCCCTCTGCCTCTCTGGTCATCAATATGTCTTGTGCTTCTCCAAGCCTTCTTTCCTCCTTATGTGTCCCAGAGACTTCAACTTTCTCATTCTTATTCTAAGTACAAGTCTCTTTCTGTTTTCCTTTTTCTTAAAACTTCCTCGTTGCTCCCAAGTTCTTTTCATGGCATTCTCAGCACACTTTTGTAAGGTATCTTTGTGGTTTCATCCCTCCTTCAGTTGTGAGGAAAACTGTCCAGTATTGAGTGTGATGTCTGGAGAGCGGGCTGAACCCTTAGACGAACAGCGACATCCGATCGACTTTCCAGGAAAGTTTTCCTCAAACCATTGAGGAAACAAAAAACAATTTTTTAATCATATCACGTCATGCAAGGCAGTAAAACCACTAAGACACAAGTGGTTATTGAGTGTGAAAATATAAGGAAAAAAAAGAGAAACATTATTGAGGAGCGAGATCAATAGAAAAGTAATCAAGAAAACAGTAAACAACGATTGACATTGCATTTAAATGTTTGAAGGTCAAAGTTGGCGGGAAGCATGAGGTCGGAAAAGTTCCATAAGTGAGAAGCGCGAGAAAAGAAACAGTTGCCATAGAACTTACGGTTACATCGAGTCAATTCAATTGTGAATTAATGAGACCTTGCAGCCAATCTAGTACGGCGTTTAAATTCATAAAGTCCAGGTACCATAGCGAAGAGTTTATCCGAATAATTACAATGATAGTATTTATACAAAAAGGTACAGGAAAGTAATTGAAGCCGAGACGCCTGATCAGAATCAATATTTTTTTATTCTTCCTTGGATATCTAGGAAAGGTAAAAGTTGAATCTATTCTTGAAGGGGTCAAGATTGTAATGACCTAGTAAGCATCACCTCGAATTCGAACTCGGCTTTTCGACATCTAATTTTGAGCCGCCGACCAAAACACCACCTGCACATCCAGGACGAGGTAAGGAGTTCAGACTATGAGGATGTTTTTTTAATCATATCACCTCATGCAAGGCATTAAAGCCACTAAGGCACAAGTGGATTATTGAGTCTGAAAGAATAAGAAAAAAAGAGAAACATTATTAAGGAGCGAGAACAATAGAAGAGTAATCAAGAAGACAGTAAATAACGATTGACATTGCATTGAAATTTTTCAAGATCAAAGTTGGCTGGAAAGCATAGAGTCAGAAAAGTGTTCCACAAATGAGAAGTGCGAAAAAAGAAACTGTTAGCATAGAAATTACGGTTACATTTCGCCAGTTCAACTGTAAATTGATGAGACCTTGTTGCCAATCTAGTATTATGCTTAAATTCATAATTTCTAGGTACCAAAGCGGAGAGCTCATCAGCGCAATTGACATTAAAGTATTTATAGGAAAGACATAAGGAAGCTACATTACGGCGGGTGGGGTGGGGTGGTAACTGAAGCCGAGTCGCCATGTCAGGACCAATAATTTTGCAGATTCTTCTCTGTATTTTATCAAGGATCTCTAAATATATAACAGGTTCACCGGACCATGTGTGACAGCAATATTCAAAGCATGGACGAATGGTAGACATATAAATATGTAAGATAGATTCTGGCAAGTAAAATTGTCTAGCACGACACAGCGAACCAACTTTCATAGCAGCAGACCTCGCAATGGATTCAGTATAGTCTCTCTTGATATCAGCCGCGAATATTGGCGGCCCAAGAAGGCGCAACAATGATGCTAACCTCATGAAGGTTAGCATGAGCCATACTGATGGAATGCAGAAAGGAGTCTTTCAGATGATTAACAGACATAATTTTCGTTTTGGTGGCGTCAAAATTAACAAGCCGTTTCTTGCTCCAGATAACAGCAGATTGTAGGTCATAAAAAATAAGAATCTGCCAAATAGTAACATAACCTTCCAGAATCTGGGTACTACTGTGATTTACTCTCTGTTTATGGGGGGGGTGATCAGTATCTGAATAAAGTTTGTGTTAATATAAACAATGTGGACATAAAGAAAAAACTGGTATCTCGGCTTCAGTCCCTTTCCCACCGTCATAACGTGGCTTCCCGTGACGTTTCTATAAATGCTTTTATGATAATTGTTCTAATGAATTTTCCTTTATTGTACCTAGACTTTACAATTTTAACCGCAGTACTGGATTGGCAGTAAGGTCTCATCATTTTGCAATTGAAATGGTAGATGTTACCGTAAGTTCTATGTTAATAGTTTCTTCTATAGCGCTTCTCACTTGTGGAACTCTTTTCCGGTTTCTTGCTTCCCAGTCAAGTTTGATCAGAAAAAATGTAAAGGGAATATCAATTGTTATCTTCTGTCTTCTTAACTCTTGTTATTGTTCTCTCTCCTTAATATTGTTTTTTTTTTCTTTTTTTCATATTCTCGAACACTCAGTTACCCCTTGCGTCTTTGTGGCTTTACTGCCTTCCTTGGTGTGAAATGATATATATATATATATATATATATATATATATGATGAGCGTTATATATATATATATATATATATATATATATATATATATATATATATATATATATAATGCTCTTCAGTAACAATGAATAGAGCACTATGGCTGTCTGGCATTTGTTTAAATTCGTAAAAATAATACGCTAGAATTTACCTTTCCCTCTGCTGTGTGCTGATATCTCAGGGGTAGAAACTTCCACTGGTGCCAAATCGGCCGGGTTTCGGTCTCGGCTTAAAGCAATCGGATGACTTGCAGCACTGATGAGCTGTGATACGGAGAAACAGGCCTCTATGTGGATGACATTATATATATATAATTTCCTCCCACTACAATAAAACACCGATACACGCAGCCATAAATAAATCCAAATTTTTTAAAATTAATCACTTTGTCTGACGATCGCAGAGAGCGTGAAACCCATGGTCATAAACTCACATCAATCCAAATAAATATGTTAGCTCTATCATTGATATAAGTACCGAGCATATATAATATATAAATAATATATATATATAAATTTACATATATATATATATATATATATGTGTGTGTGTGTGTGTGTGTGCAATTCATATTGCATAATTTAGCTCTTGAAAATATATTTCAATTGAGCACTGCTAAATGACAGGCTAATTCTATAAACAACAGCCACCTGCACTAATGCAAGTCTCTTCAGTAAAATGAATCGAGCCCTATGGCTGATTGGAATTTGTTTACATTCGTAAAAACAATACGCTAGATTTAGCTAACTCATTCTGTCGAATGAAGATAGTTCAATGGTAGAAAATCTAACTGACACCAAATCAGTTGGGTTTCAATCCTAGCTTGCGGTATTCGGATGTCTAGTCGCACTAAGGAGCTGTGATACAGCGAAACAGTTCTGTCTGCGAATGACACATACACATAGACACACACACACACACACACACACACACACATATATATATATATATATATATATATATATATATATATATATGCATACATAAAGTTAGTAACGTAAAATAATGCTTCTTTTGATCTTTCAATGAAGAAATACTCTGAAAAGTAGAACATATATTTAGAGGGGAAACTAGACATTAATAATCAAAGAAAAATTGTAGTCTTACACCGAACAGTTACAAACGATAATTGTTACTTAAAAGACAAATCCATATCGCACAAAAATAATTTGTTTAACTGGTTTGCCAACTCTCGCTTTACGAAAGAACAGTTGTTCTTTCGCAATGTGCATAATAGTAAGTAGATATCTACGAAGTTTAATTTGGCACTGGACCAAAATAGGGTGCACCAAGTTAGGTTCGCAGTTCTAGATCAGATTGCAGACAATTGCGTTACCATAGAAACGGTAAGCATTCTTATGAAGGTACTTCAAAACTGTCGTAGTTTCGAGTTTCTTGAATCTAAACTTGACTCATTTTTAGTTCCACCAGGCTCTCTTGAGTTCGCTTCAACTATTTGACTCCTTTTCTGACGCAAGCTACAATACTCAAAAAAAATCCTATACAGAAAAGTAATGATGATAAATACGCTGATCAGACCAACTTACACACAGCAACGCGTGTAAAACAGGCGCTTCCATATTTTACACGTGAGATTGTTCTGTATTGTTCTGTTGGTAGTTATTGTTTTATAGCAATCCCAACATGTACAAAAACAATTTCATTGCAAAAAGGAAAAAACACCATTTTAAAATATTTAAGGGACGAATTTTCAAAATTGAAGCATTCGACAATACATAAAATTCAATTTTGAGGAAAACGTGATTGAATATGACATTTAAAATGCTGACTAAATTGACATCTTTTTCTAAAACATCATGTATATACTTCGTCATTTTTCTTTAAATAAATAAACGGATTTTTAAAGTCCTTTAAAATACACTGATAAAAAAAACGCAAAGCAAATGTGTGTGTGTCGTGCATGTGCATGTTTTTAACTTTCATTTTTTTTTTGCTCTATCTTTTCTCGATCTTCTCCCCATAATTGCTTCTATTTTTTTCCCTTCCATCCTTCTTCACGAATTTTCCCACCTTTTCTATTTTATCTCCCTTTAGCCTTCGATCTATTTTTTCTTATTTCTTACTCCCCACGCTAATTTTTTTCCTCTTCCTCTTTTCTTTTATTCAAAACCTCAGATGTCTTCATTTTCCCCATCTTTCTCCATTACTTTTTCTTTCTTTTCTCTTCCTTTTTCTTCGGCCACTTCTCCAGCTTTTTCTTTACCTATTAATCTTTTTCTTCATTTTCTTGATCGTACGTCGTCCTCCCGTGGCCATTCACAACTAAATAGCGGATAGACATCAAGTTGTGATTCCAATCATCACCATTCGCTGGGAGTAATGATGCGGGGGTTGTCTCCCCGTCCCGTTACCGCTGGTCGACAGATGGCACCAAATAACAACCAGTATTTGTAAGAGAAATGAGATATGGAGATGGGACTGGAGAAAACTGCACCACAAGAGCAGCAGGCTGTGGAGTAAAGAAGGTGAAATGAGGAAGAAAAACACGAGAACAATAAAACAGAGGTGAATGTAAATGTAGAAAGAAAGAAAGAAAGAAAGAAAGAAAGAACGAACGAACGAACTATTTTAAAAAGATCTTAAACCGGGAAAGAAAGAGAAATGGCTAGAATAAGAAATGATTTTTACAGCAGACATTTTACTCGACCTGTCTTTCCTGTTCTTCGGTCTTTTATATAATTTTATATAAATTTTATATTATTTTGTATTAATTTTATGTTATTCTATATTATTTTATATCAAATTTATGTTATTTTACATTAATTCTATATTGCATTAATTTTGTTATTTCGTCTTAACTTTATATCATTTTATATCAAGTTATTTTATATTAACTTTATATTTTTATAAAATTTATATTAAGTTTTTTTATTGATTTATGTTATTTCATGTTAATTTTATTTCATATTTGACTTCATTTTTTTAGTTTAGATTATATTAATTTCATGTGATTTTATATTATTTTTAATTTTATATTACTTTACATCAATTTTGTGTTAGTTTATATTAATTTCATATCATTTTACATCAGTTTTGTTATTTTATATTTTTCTATTAATTTCATGTTAATTTTATATTTTTCTTCATTATTGATGAAAATAGCTCCCTTACATTTATCATCATCTATACATTGTAATACTTAAACTTTTTACACTCATGTAACTGTTATTGGCGCCAAAAATGGAATCGACGAGCCAAGTTCAAATTCCGGTCGTTTATGTAAAATTCACTTTCAGACTTACTAATGTTTTCATTAAAGGTATAAATCCATATCGTCTCTGTCTCCCACTGCTAAGGGTTAAACAGTAAGAGAAACGGTGCTCTCTGCAAGCAGTCTAAGAGGAAAAATTACTCTAAATTCCAAACTGTGAGAAAACCAACCACTAAGTTATGGCAGTTCCCAAATAATCAAAAAAAAACAGTCTGTGGAGAGCCATGATCACCTACGTTTTGAATGGATATGGCATTTTAAAAAATACGTTATCAGTATTACTTTCTTTGTTTTCCACCCGCCAAAATTTGTTTTCGATATGGAGCTACTCTTGGGAAGAAACTGTACGAATGGAACTTCCTTCTTACTAATAAAATACAGAGGGAATGAAGATGGGTCACCGATGTCTACATAGTTTGGTGTGTCTTAACTGTAAATGTCTGAACTGGTGGAACTAAGGAATGTAATGCATCAGAACATTTATCCATGGAAACAGCGGAAGAGTAGAAAGAGGTAAGCAACGTTATGCCTGTGGGAAATGAATCGTAAGGTGAAAAAATAATCCCCCCTCCCCACAAGACTACATAAATGCTTTTGAACTCTGTCAAGGCTGAAAAGAGATGACTGAGCAGAGCCCCAGCCAGGATATGACTACATTCATCCATTCTTTCTCTGAACTGGCTCTTATAAAGATAGAACATGGCAGGTAGACCCAGGTTCTTTCTGAACTGGTATAAAGAGCTGGCCATTTTTTTTCCAGCGTCTTTAGTGAGAGTAATTTTCTAAGCGTAGCTAAGTTGTGGCACAAGTCAGAAAAAGTGAGGATCGAACTCACTAATCCGTTGTAATAGATCTAGCGAGACAAGCTTGCTAGCCTCTCCATCACCAGTATCTTCAGCGATGTATCATATATATATATGTGTGTGTGTGTTTGTGTGTGTGTGTGTGTGTGTGTGTGTGTGTGTGTGTGTGTGTGTTTCTCTTGCTGTCTGGAGTGATCTTGAATCCCTGTAGACACTCAAAGCAAGGAGCTTCTTTGAGATTGAAACCATTCATCATCACTAATGAGAATTTGGGGTCTGCGCTCGGTGATGAAGAAAAGCTATTACATTTGTTTTGGAGGTATTCAAAGTTACAGGCCAGTTTTTCCTTCATTGGGCTGCTAGAATTCATTATTAATATTTAAGTTAAACTTTTTATAATGTTTTTTTCTTTTTAGATTCCCACTGATCATTTTCCACTTTGACACAAATACCACCAACTATCAGTCATCTATCGAAAGATACATGATCGCCCAAGTGTGTATCGCGCATGGCACATAACTAATTGAATGTTTTTGTTTTTGTTCTTTCCTCTCGTCTGCTTCAATCGTCGTGGCGGGGGTGGTGGGTACTGAGGAGAGAAGAAACAGACTTTGATTCTCCTTCTTCATAATCCTTTCAGTGGGCTTTAAAATAACTTGGCGGCACCCATCTCCTCTCCAATCTCTTGACCAACAGACGAAGACCACGGATTACGGTGCGGATTGCCCTCAGTTTATGCACAAGGCCTCCAGGTTTTGAATTCAGAGTTGTCCTTCTCCTACACTCATGGCTATAGAACCCAGTCTGCCCTTCTATTTTACCATAGCTATGGTTGGGAAGAGATGCCATTAATGTTCAATATACAAAAAATGTGTTTAATTTAGGAAGAAATATAATGCATAAATAACTCTTCCAGAGTGGAAAAAGAAGAAACCATTTTTTTTTTTTTTTTTCAAATATTTTTTAAATTCTTCAGGTAAAATGATTTGTAGATGAATAAATGCCAGAATATTAACCCACCGTCCCGATTTAAAAACATTGGACAATAATGGAATATAGAAAAAAAACTCAATACTGCTTATTTGTAAACCTATAATTAATATGGGGTTTTCATAAACCTATAATAAATAGTGAATTTTTATAAATCTATAAGTTATATAGGATTTTTTCAACTATAATTAATAGAATTTTTATAAGCCTAAAATAAATACCAGCTTATAATTAATGTTTTTAAACTAAAATTAATACTGCATTTTTATTATAACTTTAGTTTTTATGCTTTATAACGGATTTTATGGTGAGCATTAATAGGTTACTGAAAAACAAAATCAGTTCATTGGAAGACTTCAAAAGTCATCAAGAGTTCATCTTTGTTCGAAAAGATAAAACGTTTTGGAAGAATGAAATTAAGATGCTTAGATGCTAACAAAAACAATGGAATAAGAGAATTACGTGTTATTCAATAAAGTTAATCTCGAAAGCAACGATAAAATATCTTCTTCTTCTTCCTCCTCCTCCTCCTCCTCCTCCTCTTCTTCGTCGCCATCGTCGTCGTCGTCGTGTCCCTTCCCCTTGTATCTCTTAATAAATTTTGTCTTTTGTTATCTCTCCTAAACCCTGTTTCACCATCCACTTACCGAAGGTCATTTAGTATGTTATGTGTTGTTTTCCACTGTCCCTCCTGCCTTTAATCTGTCCTGTGAGTATCAGATTTTCCAAGCCCTCCTTCCTCATTATGTGTCCTAGAAATTTTAACTCTCTCCTTCTGATGTTAATTAGAAATCTCCTTTTTGTTTTAATTTTCTCAAAAACTTCACTTGTTACTCACATGTTCGATTCATAATATTCTCAGCATCCTTCTGTAGAACCACATTTCTGTGGCTTCAAGTCTCTTCTTCATCTTTGAGGAGATTTGCCCAGCATTCACTGTCATAGAGGAGGATCGATATTACATAACAGTTCAGTATTCTAATAAGCGATTCTAAATTTCCAGCTAAAAGAATACAAAGATGAGCTTTTTTTACTATTTTCCCCCTATGTTGTGGCCTGGTTAGGGCCAGAATTAAAGACACAAGAGAGGAATTGAGTTAAAAAGATATAAGAAACAGTAATACAAACATATACAAACGAGAGTGTTACAGCAAGAATGTTCGGTCTGACTGTCAGAGCTGACTGCTGTAAACTTCCTTCTTCAAAAAGCAGTACCTGCTCCTATTTATAACTGGGAGAGTCCATTCGTGCGTAGGTAAATTACCATAATACCCCAGTACAAGGCTTAAGAGCCACTCAAAGTTTAGATTTACTAAATAATGGCATATGGGTAAGAGACAAGACGTGCACGTTATGAAGGTGTGTAGAATAGATAACGGTTGACCATAGACATGAAGTAGTTAAGATTGTGAGAGTCGGAAAGTATCATGCCATTCTCAATGTTGATATAATTTCCATTCTAGTTTCTTTTTTTATAAATAGACACTCACACTTACAATGGCTGATGAATGTTTCTAGGTTCGATCATAATTTCTTCTTTTTCTCGCCAAGAACTTTTTAGTATGCTTCGTATAAAATCGAATTTTTATTATCGGAGTGAGCACAAACGCTAACCCTACCCTAATTATTAGTAAGTTACAAGTTCATTTATTCTTCAAGTTAGAGCATATTATCGGTATAGCGCTAACTGAAATCTCGCTAAGATATCTCAGTTTGGGCTTTGGTAACTGACAAACTTTATGATCGGGTTGAGCACAAACGCTAACACGACAGATGCAAATTTACATTAAGATGCAAATTGATTTATTCTTCAAGTTAGGACACTTTAACGATATAGAGCTAGCAAAAATCACGCAACGACCGCGTTGTTGCTGTGGTAGCTAACGCACTAACAAACATAAATCGGATCTTTACTATCGGGGTGAGCACAAACGCTGACACGACTATAATTATCCTTACGATGCAAACTGATATATTCTACAAGTTAGGAAATTTTAACGGTATATCGCTAACTAAACCTCGCTATGATATCTCATTTTTGTTGTGGTGCCAAACATACTCCAAAGTAGGAATTGGTTCTTTAATATCGGGGATGCGGACACTACTCACGAACAAAATTAGATCATAATATTCCAATATTTATTTCTTAATATTCTGACATATCGTATTTTACAGGCATTTTATCTCTTATTCATTTATTTATTCATTTATTTATATATATATATATATATATATATATATATATATATATATATATATATATATATATCTTCCTTGTTATTATTTTCATTTATCTTTAAACCATTTTGATCGATTTGCATCTTTGATTTCTCGTTAGTTCGCTTTTTAATTATTTCTATTACCCTCCCGCCTCATCCCTAGTATATTTGTCGACCTCCGTTCGCCTGATTTTCTTTTGTTTTATGCATCTTTAGCCTGATTGTCAATAGTGAAGTCGCATATTTTCGTAGGTAGATAACCTGTTACAGTTTCTGCCATCAATTTAGAAGCTGTCACCATAGAAACGAGTGGCCAATGGGGAAAAAAAGAGCGTATTTCCCAATAAGCAATCAGTCGGACGCGACGTTGACATGGAAGATTGGCATCGGAAAATCAAAGTGATTACAGGACGATGTAATAAACATTTAGCCAAAAGGAGACGCGTGTTGGCGGATGTATAAAAATTTGTTCTAAAACTGGAAAGAAATGAAGAAATCTAAGAAGGTAGGCAGAATAGCTTTGGGCTTGAAATGAAGGAAGGAAAGAAAGAAAGAAAGAAGTGAGTGAGGAAGGATAGTGATTTTCCAAGCGTAGTTTAGATGTGGCACCAGGCCGAAAGTATGGGGCACCTAGTGAGGATCGAACTCACTATTTAGTCGTAATTGTTCTAGCGAGACAAGCCTGCTAACCATTACACCGCCTCGAGGTGCCCAAATTGAGTTTCCAAGTTTAGGTGTGGCATAAGGCCGAAATTATGGGGCACCCAGTGAGGATCGAACTCACTAATCGGTCGTAATTCTTCTAGCGAGACAAGCTTGTTAACCATTACACCACCTCGAGGTTCCCAAAGTGATTTTCCAAGTGTAGCTTAGATGTGGCACAAGGCCAAAAGTATGCGTTACCCAGTGAAGCTAGAACTCACTAGTCAGTCGTAACTGATCTAGAAAGTCAGTCTTTCTAACCCTTACACCACATCGAGGTACCCTAGGAAGGAAGGATAGTATTAACTTGAAAGAAATAAAAACGCAATAGGAGAATTAGTATAGGACTTAATAGAGTAGTGATTCTCAATCTGTTTGTTCCAATGCCTCCTTTTCGCCATAAGTAAGAATATCATTCCCCCCCCACACCCTTTCCAAGATTGTCCGAATAAAACGCGGCATTCCAAATAATATGCATATGCTACTGAAAATCTTCAGTCTTTTCCATATTAGTATATATACATTTACATGAATTATTTTTTCTAGAGGAGTTTTATAAATTTAATAGCAACTAGCAGTATAACCCGTCTTCGCCCGGGTCTTTCATTACTGAGAATTTTTGCCGTTCAATTGAAGCAGTTTAAGTTTAAAGTCAGCCCACCCAAAAATCAATATTAGCAACAACATTTGGTTGCAACTGAGGCACATCCCCAAATTGGGGGTTAACAATTTGAATGAAGGGGGGTGCTGAAAAGAGCCGTTTTTGCGTTCTCCATCCTGCAAGGAAGGAAACGCTTCCCTGGACCGTCATAATAATAAAATTATTTATTTTTTATATATATATATATATATAATTCTATTAATCTTTTCCGTTAACTTACAACACTCTAAATTGATTGTACGCTGTTTTTACTGACATTAAATTTTGTCTTTGATTTTTGCGCCAAATGTAAAAAATCAGTTTTTTCGATTTTTCAATTTTTCACCTTCAAGGTTGTAATTTTTCTAGCCAATTTGGACTCAAAACTGGCACTGAAGAATTATCTATCAAACAAAAAAATTTCATCGAAATCGGATGAAAAATGTAGAAACGCATAAACAACATCCGATCACATACACATGCATACATACGCACACACACATTTTAAGAATTATATAGATAAAAAATGTTGATAGATTTTCAAACTTGAATACAGGTGTACATGTAATTTGTTTTAATTCATGAGTAATTATTAAATAAATAAAATGAAGCATACTTCAATAGACAAAAGGTTCAACAGAATGCCAAGGTATTGTAAATCAATAAGTAAAATATTTAATAAAAGGACAGGGCCATTTAAATCGATTTTATTCTGATGATTATTATCAATGAGAAACTTGTAAAAAAAATAAAATATCCACCCACCCCAAACTGAAACCCTGGAATTTCCCCGGGTTAAGAAACCCCTGTGATAGAAACTAAAAAGGCATGAAAGCAAAATAAACAAAAAGAAAAGGTTTACACAAAACAAAACTAAAGATAAAACGAAGACATAACTAAACAATTTCAGATCATACTTATTATAAAACCCAGGTTGTGTGTGTATGTGTGTCTGTTCGTTTATATATTGGATCGGATTTCCTACTCTTTTCAACCGATTTCAACAAAACTTCACAGGACTACGTAAAATTACCTTGCGGTGGTTCTGAGAGCGCCAAAAATTGGAAAAACACAATTGTTTTTGCACGAAATCAATTTGAAAACACTATTAAGAGGCATCGCTGTCGCGAGAATGAAAGAGAGACAACTCATATCGAGTTATACTTATTATAAAACCCAGGTTGTGTGTGTGTGTGTGTGTGTGTGTGTGTGTGTGTGTGTGTGTGTGTGTGTGTGTTTATATATGGGATCGGATTTCCTTCATTTTTCAACCGATTTCAACAAAACTTCACTTTTTGGGGGCAGGTAGTGTTTCTTATTTTCTTGCACACTTTTTTCTTTATTTTTACATTCAGAATGCTTTAAAAATTCCATTTACAAGACAATTGTTTATAATAAAATTCTATTCAATCGGTAGGCTCATAACGATTGAAAACAATTTTTTTGTTTGAGTTTGGGTTTGACCAATTCGTAAAAAAAAAAAAAGCGTGTCCGTCAACCTTAAACAATCATCTTTGTCAATTTTATTTTTCAGTCTTTATGATGGTCGATACTTGATCTATCTCTTACTGTTACATCCTCGGGCAACGCCGGGCTCTACTGCTAGTTATATAATACAAATCAACACATCGCAATAAAATTATTAGCCACATATTGTCCGGCGCTCCTGCTACTTATCTAGAGCTATTTGATAAAATTCAGAGAAGAATCAACAATATTATTGGTCCTCGTCTCGGCTTCAGTCACTTCCCCAACCGATTGCCTCCATGGACCTTTTCTATAAATACTTTCGCGCTAATTGTTTGGATGAACTCTTCAGTGTGGAAACTAAACTTTTTGAATTTAAGCGGAGTACTACAATGGCGTCTGGATCTCATCAATTTAGAGTTGACTCAATGTAACCGTAAATTCTATGCTAACAGATTCTTTTCTCACACTTCTCGCTTGTGGAACTCCTTTTCGGCTCCATGCTTTCCAGCCAACTTTAATCTGCAAAAATTTAAATGCAATGTCGATTGCTATCTGCTGTCCTCTTCTGCTTATAATTCTTCCACACCCAGTAACAACATGTGTCTTAGTGGCTTTACTGCCTTACATGGGGTGAACTCGAATATATATATATATATATATATATATATATATATATATATATATATATATATACATATATATATATAGTCAAACCTAGAGCCAGACAAACCTACCAACGTTTCGCCTAAGCGGATCGTCAGGAAAAGCGATCCGCTTAGGTGAAACCTTGGTAGGTTTGTCTGGTTCTCTAGGTTTGACTAGATCTGCTCTACTTTTGTATTGAGCACTTTTTTAGTTAGTTGTTTACCCGTATCGGGGCTTTCTTCTTTGGGCTTTGGACCTGTATGCTGTACGATTATTTTCGACAGACGTTCATGTTCATAGCCCTTTCTTTTTTTAAAACCTTTTTTTTCCTTCGATATTGATTTGATCATTAGCAAATCAAGAAACCGAAGGTTTTCCGAGACGAGTGTAGTTACCTATGTATATATACATATATATATATATATATATATATATATATAATATTATGTTAAGACTACCAACCAATTAAGAGCATAAGCTATGAGAGGCATACCTGGTATATCATTTTTTTTTCAATACTATATCTAGATTAATGTCCGCGTCGAGATCTCATCAATCTACAGATGAGTTGGCTAGATGTAACCGTAAGTTCTATGTTAACAATTTCTTCTCATGCACTTCTCACTTATGGAATTCACTTCCAGCTCCATGCTTTCCAGCCAACTTTAGTCTGCAAAAATTTAAATGCAATGTCAAAATGCTATCTGCTGTCTCCCTGAGTACTCTTTTTCTTTTTAATGATTCTTTTTCTAATTCTTCCACACCCAGGACCACCTTGTGTCTTAGTGGCTTTACTGCCTTGCATGGGGTGAGATCTATAAAACAAAAAAAAACAAAAAAACAGTATTTTTCGTATACACAGGCTGTCCCAGTATTCACTTCGGTATTTAAAAATGCCATAACATGTCACATTTTTCATATTTTAATTTCTTATTTTCTTTCAGAACTTCAAGGAAACCATGAATTGAACATGTGAGCAATGACGAAGTTTTTGAGAAAATTAAAACAAAAAAGGACATTTATAAAATCCATGGATAAATTCACGACTGAACAAAGAATCAAAATCATAGAATTTTATTTTGGCCTAGCTTATAATCTAGGCCAAAATAAAATTCTATGATTTTGATTCTTTGCTATATATCCGTGCTATAAGCTTGGATGTGCGGATGGTGTAATAGACAAGAAAAAATTGGCTTCAAGAATATTGTAAAATAAGATTTGATTTAGTTTGTTTGGGTTTTGTTTGTTTAACGATATATCAACTCCTTATGGGTCATTTAATGTCGAAATTTAATCTTCTTGAGAGCATTAGTAATTTCTTTTACCAAAAAAAAATGCATTGTTGGTAAAAATGTTTTATGACAAAAATGCATTGCTGCTAATTAGTATTACTATGAAAATGTACTGCTGGTATTTTTACTATAAAATTTTTTATACTTTCATAGTGTTTGACCCAAGTTTGGGTTTAACTATTTTTCCATAGCTGGGACCCTTACAGGTGCTACCACTCTGGGTCAAGGTGAACCTGGGAAGAACATGTAATTTATCGTCATACGCAGGACGATAAGATTTGAGAAAATGCAAAGACTAATAACAAAGAAAACTAGATTGATCCGCAAGAAAATACTTGAAGCTAGTGTTGTCATTGCAAACAAAGAGAAAGGATGCAGAATAGTAAGAACATTGGCTAAAAACATGAAAGCAGCCCAACTAACATCATTATATAAAAACTGATTTCTCAACAATAAGTTTTAGCATTAAATGTAGCTCTACATTGAGTGTATCTAATTTCTGGCGTAGAATTTAGTTTCTTCATGAAAATAGTCAGCCAAAACAACTTAGAAGAGAAGAGATGAAGACAGAGCGATGGTTTGATAATAGTACTATAAGCATTATTATAGTACTATTATCATAATAGTACTAAAAGTGGAGTAATGTGTAGCGGCTCGGATTGAGGAATCGGAGAGCCGAGTTCGAATTCCAGTCAAATCCATTACATTCTATTACTATTGCTCTCTTGGGAAAGGTATGAAAGGTATTTACCTATGGGTAAATTCTATGGCCTTGGATGGCAACTGGTCTACCGCAGAAAGAAATGGCAACCTACTGCGGGAGTAGTACTGCCAGTCATGTATCGAAAGATACATGATCGCCTAAGCGTTTATAACGCATGGCACGTAACTGACTGACTATAAGAATTATAGTCAGTCAGTGATAGTAGAATTAGTCAGTTAGTAGAATTATACGTCTCTTCAAAGTTGATAATGTTAAATGCAGAGAATTGTTGTATGTTATAGTGTATATGGGGGTTATTGGGCTTAAAGTTCTTGTCGTGTGCACTTTACAATGAAATGTAATAAGGGAAACATTTAGCGTCATAGATATTCCTTCACCAAAGTAAATTCAAATGTTTAATTGGACACAAAATTAAAACATTTAATTTCTAAAAAACTACAATAATTTTATCTGCAGAGGTAATGAATGTAAAAGTTTTCAGTTTTTTTTTTTTTCAGTTTTTTTATTTTTTACATATTTTTTTGTTAGTGGTTCAATATTCCAAAATGACTCACATATTCCGAGAAGGTAAATTTACTCTTAGTTCATAACGTCTCCTTTCTTTTAATTCAATGAAATACAATGAGAAAGATGAAAGTGATTAATGTTCTACAATATACAAGAAACGGAATTATAGCAAGCGTTCAGATTTTGTGGATAAAGAAAGTTTATTTTAACATGTGTGAATGAATCAAGCAGACGCGGAGGATTAAATATTTGAGATCCGGAGGCTTATTGGGATGGCCAAGGGGGTATTCCAAAAGTTGGGCAGAATACTGCGAAACAGGAAGATTTCTTTGGTTACAAAGAAAAGAATACTGAGCTGTTACGTGACATCTATCCTTCTTTACGGCAGGGAATGTTGAATGATTTCCTCAACGATGAAGAAGAGACTCGAGACTGATTTGAAAAAAAATATTATTTACTTTAAGTTTAAAATAACAGAGAAATGGATTTTAAAAACAAACGGTAGCGGTGATTACGTATTTACCACCTCGCTTGTCACTTGTAGATCACTTGACAAGCGATGAGAAAATACCTTTACTGTTGTTCTACGGAGACTTTATCTGTTAAAACGTAATTTTAAAAAATGACGGGTGAGCTTCTTTTTTATATAATTTTTAAATGCTCAGTAATTTTAAAAATGTTGGAAAATATTCTTCGTAATCTAATTTTAAGAATGTTGAATTTAAATTTATTATAGTTATCAGTCTTATTTTCGGATTATGTCGTGTATACTCGACCATAGTTTCAAACAGGGGGAAGTTACGTAATATTTTATCTACATAAAAAAAATTTAAAATCTTTTAAAAATATTGGGTGTAAACGACTTTTATTGACCTTTTCAATTTTTGATTCGTAAATAGTTTTCACTTAATAACAACATCACCTAACCAGATTGAAGTAATTAAAAATTTTAAACCATTTATAATATCATAAATTATAATAATTAAAATTTTTAAAATGAAAACAATTCTTGTAAAAATTCATTATTCATCGAAAAAAAAATTTCTTTTTGTCCTTAATAAACCTTATTTATAAAAGCAATTAAAAGCTTTTCTAATTAAATAATGTCACAATTTTATTGTTTTTTTTATTTTAAGATTCAGGGCAGATAAGGGGGAAATGAGCTGTAGTTTGGACAAAAAATTGATGATTTACATTCTCCAAGGAGTCCTACAAATTTGGAGATTGCAATTTAATTTCTTGAAATTTCATGGAATTAAGTAAGTGGCGGGTAACATGTAAAAAAATATTTTTATCAAGATTTTGTAAAAACAAAAAAATTCAAAAATAATTTCATTCATTTGTGAATAAGTCCTGAAAGTTTCATTAAAATCGCAAGAATTTCCAAATCAATGTGTTTTTCACCGGAAAAAGGCGCAAAAACACCAATTATAAGTTAACGTCGACCACTGACGTAAAAAAAACTAAAAAAAAAAACATTTTAACCAAAACTTCGAAATATAAAAAATACTTTGGTCTTTCCTCTTAATAATAACAAACATTTTATCGATAAAACTTTGTTTTTATTTATTTGGGGCCCTTTTTCATCATTCTATGCTATTTTTCAGCGAGCAAGAGGAGGTACCTAGTTAATACTAATTTTATTATGAAAACATTGACTTTCATTACAAAATCTTACATAATGGATATTATAGAAAGAAAAACTTTTGTTTAATATTTTTTTACGGTTTATCAACTTTTGTGGGTTATTTAAAGCCGAAACATTATCGATTGTAATACCTTTGTTTGCGAGTGAATTTTGCAGTAACAATTTTTGAGAATAACAATTTTTTTTTTTCAGACAGAAATCGTACTAGCTAACCCATAACTGGCGTGAAGAGATAGATTTATTCCTTTCTCAAGGGAATTTGCACACATTTGAATGCAAAGAACCCCAACTGAAATAGGAACTCGGTTCTCCAATTTCTCATTCCTTGCCGCAAACCGCACATCCGAAAAGAAAGAGTGAATAATAGAAAGATTAAGAAAACAGGAAATGAATGAAAAGAGAAATGTGACCAAGACAAAGCGAAAAGAAAAAAATACATGAACGGTGAAAAGAAACGAAAAGTAACTGAAGAGTGAAGAAAACAGTAAATAAAATAAAAATGGTGAAGGTAGAAATAAAGAAAACTGACAAAATGAATTAATAAATAAAGTTGAGACGAAAGAAAAGTCAAAGAAAAGAAGAGTCACTAAGAGAATGAGATTGCAAGGAATAAAATAGAAAGAAACCAAGAAATTTAATATAAAACAAAAACAAATGCAAAACGAGAAAAGATTATTGAATTGTCAAAAATGACCAAAGAAAAATGAAAGAATCGAAAGTAAACACCGCCGTACATAATTCATATAAAACATTTTCCTTTCCATACGGGTATGCATAATTATTTGAGTAAATATAAATATGAACTCTAAGCAGTGACCCCTTAGTGAAGTAAAAATGTCGTTTGCTCTTTTGATATGCGGGCGAGATTGATTTTAATGGATTTCAAACAAGACAACCGTAGCAGATTTCTTTTCTTTATGCAAAAAACAAAATATCCCAGAAGTCTCGGAAAGTTTGGATAATTTACAATTATTTAACAGTGTTTCATTCATTCTTTTATTTTTTTATTTTTTTTTTTTTTTTACTAGTATCATTTTTTGTGTTGTTTTATCCGATGCGTTTGGTTGCTTAGTTTATTTTTTGTGTTGTTTTATTTTTTTTTTGTTTTTTTTTTTTTTTTTTTTTTTTTTTTGGTGGGGGTTATTTAAGTTAAATTTAAAGCTTGCCATATAATGTATTAGATTGTTCGAAACATAATGTTCGACTTTAAAATAAACTTTATAATTGTGTTCTAATATATTATTATAATAGTTGCACAAAAGTATATTCAGTCAGTTATGTGCCATACGTGATACACGCTTAGGCGATCATGTATCTTTCGATAAATGACTGACGAGACAGATTTTTCCCGTAGTAAGTTGCCATTTTCTTTTTGCGTTAGACCAGTTGCCAACCCATTTTGTCCTGCTATTTACCCATAGCTGGGGGAGAGAAGATTCCTATTTTCCCAAGGGTATTAGCGCGTAAATGAATGTAATTGACTCAACTGCAATCCGAACTCGGCTCTCCAATTCCTCAATCCGAGCCGCTATCGATTACTCTACTGTGCCGCCAAAAATTCATTACTCGTTCCTAATTATTAAAGTGTTCCCTTTATTCATCTCTATCTATAAAAGGCAGAATGTGTGTGTGTGTGTGTGTGTGTGTGTGTGTGTGTGTGTGTGTGTGTGTGTGTGTAACGAATGCACGGCCGCAATTTTCGACGGATTTGCACCAAAATTTACATGCACATGCTCCAAGTTAGCGAGCAGGCCAAGACCGACTTTGCATTTCCCAACTCCCATCGATAGTGGAAATAATCGATTTTTTCACGCTTCTACAGCAGTTTTCATGTAGTTTGCACTGGAGTGAGAGCCTACAGCTGGCTGTCATAAATAGGCAGGAAGATTCTATTGGCCAGCGTGAGGGCCAACAGCTGACTGACACGAATGTTAACTAGCATGCTAGCATGCAAAAAAATCGATAGCTGCATTCGTCACAAGTGGGAAAAATTTAAATCTGCATAGCACTTTACTCTAATTGGCTCATTCGCTTGCTTAAACTCAACGTTGATTATGATTCCGCAGAACTGGGTTGGGTGTGAAAAGTATTTGTTGTTAACATTCTTTTTTCATTCGGTTTTTCCAGTTACGATTCCTTTTTTAAAGCTAATCGTTTTGTGTTCATTTTGTTTAGTTCTTTTTTCGTAACAGATTTAATGTTTAGTATAGAACTTAGAAAAAATTCGCAGTGTGAGATAGGCAAGAAGTAAGGCATGTAGCAACATCAGCACGCCAAAGGGCACTCCTTTAAAGGCAAAGAAGGGCAAAAATATTTTAGGTCAAGTGATAGCGATTGCTGTATGAGTCGTACGATTTTTGAATCAAGCACAGGCAACGCCGGGCCATGCTGCTAGTATTAGGTTGGTGCAAAAATAATGACGTAATAATGTCGTTTTTGGACGTATTTTTTAACGTCAAAAAACGACATTATTACGTCATTATTTTTGCACCAACCTAATATTTATATAAATCTTTTTCAGAAATTACCTTATTAGGTTGTTCGGAAAATAATGTCTGATTTTAGAATAAACATTTTTAATTCTGTCTTTATATATTATTATAATATTTGCACAAAAATATATGATTTATTCCTAATGATTAAAGTGTCCTCTTTGTTAATTTTATATAAATCACTTTCAGAATTTAACTTAAAACATTACATACCCCTCATCTTGAACATGAAAAAAGAAGAGATGCGTTTATCTTACTTGAGTTCAATCTTAGTTATAATGAAGTGGAGAATTCTTTTGCGACCGGAGAGTACGGCGCTGGTTTCAAGTTCCAGTGCTTCGTCATTGTCGTCACCCATTACAACTTTCTTGAAATAAACCAGAGCATCACTGCCAATTTTTACTGTCAGAAACTGTATGAAATACACATAGAGTTAAACAAAATACAACGGTAACTGGTTAGTCAACGAGGTTCTATTCTGCTTTATGTTAACAGGATGACACTGCTGAAGCTCACCGACTTGGTGTACGAGACTTTCCCAAAACCACGATATTGCCCCTGACTACCTCTTTTACAAGCATCTCGACAATTTTATAATCCAAAAGTCATTCCGTTGCAAAGAAGATGAAGAAACTACATTCAAAGATTTCTTGGCATTCAATCCGTTAGAATTTTATCGCAATGTATAAATTGTAACTCGATGGTAGAAATGAATAGAGTTCCAGGGTTCCTACTTTGATTTTTAACACTGTTTAAATACATTAATTCAGGAATGTAAGTTGATTCTAAAATCGGAAATTATTTTCCGAACAACCATATATATTATAACACAATTAAAAGTTTTATTCTAAAATTGAACATTATTTTCCGAACAGCCTCAATGTACCAACTTAAATAAGCCGATCACAGGGATATTATGTCTATATTTTATGTGTATAAATAAATATTACCATTCAAAATTCGATATTATATATGTATGTGACATGATGTTATCAATAAGATTGTCATATGCAGCATATATCGTTAAAACAATTTTATGGAAAATGAATATAAACTGTCCTCAAGGACACATGGATAAAGGCGTTGGTTAGATCCAGTGACAGGACCCAAAGAGTGTGAGTTCAATATTCGGTTAAGGCAGTGGAGAACTTTCAGAGGGAAATTAACAGGAGATAACTGCTAACTGACATTCATTAAACATGGCACGTCGAACTAGAACCGTCTACCCCGGTGAGTGAAATAAAGGGTTCACCTGAAGAAGGCCGAAACGTACAACGGCTGAAACGTTGTAATAAATAGGGCGACAAAGATGAGGACAATAGTCGGGATAATGTAAATAATGTACATAATACCTCATCTCAGAAGTGTAGACAGATACTGAATATAAACTGGTTTGTCATTTATTTATGTCATCTATTTTTATAGTGATTTTCCAAGGCCGAAATTAGGGGGCACTATTTTTATATATGGTGTGGGCATCTGGTGTGCGTTTTACTCAATGTATTTCGTCTCTAGTGTTCCAAACAAAGCGCTGGGAAATTTTGCACTATGTAAAGCAATAGTCAAGGTTTTGAATGAACTGAAACCCTGTTATACTGGCTTAATATACATATTTAAAATATTAGAATAGTAATAACAAATATCAAAAAATATATATTTAAAATAATGTTACATATTTAAAATAATTAAACATTAAGGGCTTTATGATACCATTGAAGGTGCACTTGTGATTTCGGAAACATTTAGCGTAATTTTAATATGTTTATTGCTTCTGATGGAATTAAAATATAGATTCTCGAACGAATAGTCGTAGTAAATAAAAAAGGGTAAGTAACATTGATTTGTTATAACGCATTAAAACATCTGGGTTTTTTGTTAAATAATAATAATTTTTTTTGTTAATAACGGTCCTCATGTACTTATTTGCACTCGGAGTAAATGTATACGAAATATGAACTGCCTGTTATGAATAATCAAGAGTGATCTCCCCTTGTTTTGTTAGTCTCTTTCAGAGAGCTATTTGTATTTATTAGGACTAGAAAAGGACACTATACACTAACCTTGTATTCTCGGTTGACTAAAGCTTTCTTAAAGCCTACACCTGCGTACTTTTGACATTACACTGTATATATCGTACTACTGATGCACTCGCAGGTAAAAACACACATATATTTTTATTAAACATTTTCTTAAATATTATTTGAAGTTCTGCGAAAGAAATTGATATTTTTCCTTAAATTATTCGACATATTACCTTTATTTTGCTGATTGGTTTACCGTTTCAACACATGTAATATTTGGCCTTCTGAGCATTACCTATCTAAGACGAACTATTACAACTATTTTTATAAATTATTCGGTCTATGACCTTTATATTACTGATTGGATCAATGTTTCTACAAATGCATTTACTAGTCTTTCTCTGATATTCAGAGATATAGTTGTCGTGACCAGTTTCTTTTCCGACATGTTATCATACATTAAACTGATGTGTTCGATTCTAGAAAAACAAAAGACAAATGACGACAAATTGTGCGATGTGTCTGCGCATGCGCGTGTGTGAATCAAAGGCAAAACAAAAACAAAGAAACAGTAAGTTCATAATTAGACTTATGCAGACCAAAATTCATATATATTCGAATACACTCAAAAATACAACACTTTTTAAGGAAGGGGAAAAAAAGAATTTGTTGGTGAAGTAATAAATAGCGACTCGGATTGAGGAATCGGTGAGTCGAGTTCCATTCGGATCCATTACATTCACTTATGTGCTAATACCTTTAGGAAAAATATGAATCCTTTTTTTTTCTCACACCCCAGCTATGGGTAAATAGCAGGATAAACCTGGTTCTGTAGCCTTGGATGGCAGCTAGTCTACCGCAGAAAGAAATGGCAATCTACTGCAGGAAAAAATCTGCCTTGTCAGTCATGTATAAAAAGATACATGATCGCATAAGTGTGTATCACGCATGGCACATAACTGACTGATTCAAACAAAAAGTGTTTTACTTATTTTTCGTAAGGAAAAGAATAAACACAAATTATTTTTTCTCCTAAACTTGCCATTTACACCTTCCACATATAACCTTTTCTAGTTAAAAAATAAAAACAAGAAAGAAACCGCAGACGTTTTTGATTGTAATGTGGATTTAAAATATATATATATATATATATTATGCTTTATTTTCCATACTATTATGGCAAAATTATGGAATATAAAGCATAATAATTTTTTTTTTTAAATCCACATTATAACCAAAAACGTTTGCGGTTTCTATCTTCTTTTAATATATACACTTTTCTCTCGTTGGAACAACTATAACCTCTTTTTTTTTATATATATATATATATATATATATATATATATATATATATATATATATATAACATGTATTTTGCAATTACTAGAGATATACTATATATATATATATATATATATATATATATAACATGTATTTTGCACTTACTAGAGACTGACCACAATGAAGAAAAGTGTTTCTTTAACCAAACTAAGAAGTATAAAATACGGGATATGAAAAATCCAATATCTAAGATGAAACCTGAAGTCTCTTAAATGACAATCCAACGCTCTATCGCACTAGCCAAACACAGAACTGGTAGCCTGGAAATGCCTGTTCTTCACGAAAAGACACTAGCCAGTCAGAACTGTCAAAAGAATTGTTCGGCCAATCGGGTAGTCACGACATCTGGCCACCCAAAGAGCGGCGCTCAAGTCCGGATCTCGTTTCTCATTCGTGTGTCCAGTTTAAGTGGCTTGTCCCTTATTTCATGTACAATCGGCCGGTCACTTAAACAAAAAAAAAACGGAGCAAAGAAAAGGGATCACTTCAAAGATGGTTGAATTACTTTTGTATGTCGTGTCAACAAATGATCCACTTCCCGATTTCTCTATAGGTCTCCTCCTGCCTATATCTCCCTTACACTCCGCCCGTTGTGTCTCATCGGAAAACGCCAACACCGTGTACCTTCCGCGTGATTGGGCAAATAGTTCTGAGGTATCAGGTCTAAAACATCGGTTTCATTTTGCATTCCGTCTGTATCACCCTACCACGTCAGTCATCCAGAAAGAAATTCCGTTTTTTTCTTTTTCTACACATTCGCTTTCTCTCTCTCTCTCTCTCTCTTCTCTCTTTCTTCTCTCTCTTTCTTCTCTCTCTCTCTTCTCTCTCTCTCTCTACTTATGCCGTTTTTTTAATTTTATCCCGTCACCTTGCAGACGTATCGACTATTACAAAGATTCGCACACATTTCCTGGTTCTTTGTTCACCAGAAGAGCTGTTAATATGTCTCTTCATTTTTTTGTGCCATGTCCCTCAGGACGTGAGTGCTCATGGCTCTCCGCAACTTCCTATCCGTTGTAGCTCAAAGCAATGTTTGTCCTTTACTATTCCGTCCAGTTCATGTTCTGCCATCCATGTACACAAGCTCGTCGTTAGGTTACTCGCTGTTTCACTCGGCCCTTCTTGCTTTACATACGTCCTATGATTCTACCTCAGTCAGTTTCAATCTAAATCTATTTGGGTCTATCTATTTATGCATCTGCCACACCTGTTTTAAGCTGTGCATCTTTCATAAAGAAAATTGATCAGGAAAATCTACGTGCTCTAAGACTTAGTTTCCACCGTCTTCTTCAAAATAGTCTCTTTGTTACTCTCGACATTAACTCCTAAATATATTGTATACAAAATGTAGTAGAAAAAGTCCGTATTAAATTCAAATTTGGGTGGCTCCACGTGTGCATATATATATATATATATATGTGTGTGTGTGTGTGTGTGTGGTACTGAGAAAAAGTTCTCGGTAACTTCGAATTATTATAAATATCTAATTTAATCATCGTGTTTTAAATAAATGAAACACTGGGTCTATATATTAATATACATTCATAGATCATAAAATGAATTAAGTCCGACAATCATTTAATATGTTTTCTGTTCATACGTTATTTTTATAGATACAAATTATTTAAGTAAATACTCTGTTTTTAATTAGACAGTATTAATTACATTTACCGGCCTGAATGTTCGAGAAATTTCGTAGAAAATATGTGTTCTCCGACAGGAATGGAACCTGTATTCCGATACAGAATTCGTCATTTGAACTGAGAGCTACAGAGAAACGTATGGTTAGCAAAGTTCGAAGTACTGTTTATAAATATACAATCTTCGACGATTTTTCTCGATCGACCATATCTGTTCACGAAACGTATCTTAACGTAAACAATGACAACATATCATGAAATGGATTAAGTCCGACAATTATTTCATATATTTTCGGTTTATACGTTATTTTATAGATACACTTTACTTAAGTAAATGCACTGTTTTTAATTAAACAGTATTAATTACATTTACCAGCCTGAATGTTCTAGAAATTTCATAGAAAATATATACATATGCGATGCACGTTTCCCAAGCCAACATATGTATGCTTGATCATAAAAAAATTTAAATTAAAAGAAAACGGTTAACTCATGAACTTCAAAAATTAAATAAATTAATTAAATAAATAAACAAAAGAAAATCAAACATGGCACGTGGAACGAGAACAGTCTACCCCAGTGAGCAAAATAAAGGGTTCAGTTCGACATTCCAACCACCTGAAGAAGGCCGGAGCGTACAACGGCCGAAACGTTATGATAAATATGGTGACAATGCTAATTTTCGCTCTGAAAGTTCTCCACTGCCTTAACCGGGTATTGAACTCACACTCTTTGGGTCCTGTCACTGGATCTACCCAACGCCTTTTTCCACTGTGCCATGTGTCCTTGTGGGAAAATTAACAGGAGATAACTGATAACTGACACCCATCAAACATGGCACGTGGAACTAGAACAATCTACCCCAGTGAGCGAAATAAAGGGTTCAGTTCGAAATTCCAACCACCTGAAGAAGGCCGGAGCGTACAACGGCCGAAACGTTGTGATAAATATGGCGACAAAGATGAGGACAATAGTCCGAATAATGTAAATAATATGCACTTTTCATTTGTGCAAGGTTGATTCTTTTCTTTTCATAGAGCGCGCGGGTGTGTGTGTGTGTGTGTGTGTGTGTGTGTGTGTGTGTGTGTGTGTGTGTGAGATAGATAGATAGAGAGAGAGAGAGAGAGCTGTTGTTGAGGGTTAGGGTGTGTCAAACATTGGAAATGTCATAACTACCAGAAGCAAACCAAATCTGGCAACCAACCTCATCGTCCTGCCAGGTTTTGAATTCATAGTTGTCCTTCTCCTAGAAGCCTTGGATGGCAGCTGGAGTCCTAGAAGGCTATAGAACCCAGTCTTCCTTCCATTTACCCATAGCTGAAGGGAGAAGAAGAGGATTCATACCTTTCCCAAGGGTATTAGCACGTAAATGAATGTAAGGAATTCGGTTGGAATTCCAACTGGACTCTCAATTCCTCAATCCAAGCCGTGTATATATATATATATATATATATATATATATATATATATATATATATATATATATATATATATATTTGGGTAACAACCTTTCTTTTAAACCTAGACAAGGAAAATTTGATTAATTTTTTTATTTAGTTTTTCCAAAATTCTTACATTTTTTTCCGTTTGGTGGGAGTAAGTCATTCCAACCACCTGAAGAAGGCCGGAGCGTATAACGGCCGAAACGTTGTAATAAATATGGCGACAAAGATGAGGACAATAGTCCGAATAATGTATATAGTGTACATAATACCTCATCTCAGAAATATAGACAGATACTGATGAGGAAACATTTGGAAGAGATGGAATAGCAGATTTACACAGCCAACATTTGTAGGTGGATCGAACTCCCCATGCTACAATACAGACTAGACACCAGTATCAGTTTATGATTAATGTATGGGCTGGAATTGTAGGTGACTGTCTGGTAGGCTCATATGTTCTCCCAGAACGTCCCACTGGAGCTGTCTAAATACCTGCTAGAGGATATACCCCTGCTAATATGAAGACGCATGTGGTTCATGCATGATGTGGCTCCAGCAAATTTTAGTCATATTGTTCGCGATGTAGTGGCTAACATCTACTATGAAAGATGGATAGGTATGGAAGGACTAGTCCCATGGCCTACACGTCCCCCTGACCTTAATCCTTTGGTTTTTTTTTTATTATCTGTGATTGGTTTATGCAGCAGACATTAATAACGCAAAGACGCTTCATCAACTTGTCATGGGGGCCTGCAAAACCATTCGACACCGTGTGGGAATATTTGAAAGGGTCCGCCAGTGTGTAGAGGCAAAGGGAGGACATTTTGAACATTTCTTATAAGTTGCTGTGTTGACGTACAACGATGATCTTTTGAGCATATGTTTATGTGGACATTTTACCCTGTTTTCAGGGTGTCAGGAACCCGCCCCCGACGTTCGTAAAAATATTTTGATACACCCTGGAATTCTCATAGATTGGTTGCATGCACATACAGGATTCAAATTTCACTTTCCATCACATCACGAACATGCTCTATGGGATTGAGATCCGGTGACTGTGTAGGCTACTTTGACACACAAAAATAACTCATTGCTAAACCAATCTGCAACTATTTTTAATTTCTAACACTGTTGGGAGTGGCCGTCAGAAGATGGCTGCACCGTCGTCATAAAGTGAGGCACGTGATCAGACATAATACCTCGGTAGGCTGCTCTATTGAAACGATCTATTATTAGTAGCTAGGTTCCAATGTACGCCAATAAAATATTTCTCACTACAACTATACCACCACCATTAGCCAAAATGGTAGAATGAATGAAAACTTTCATGTTGTTTACGCCAAATTTTTACCTACCATCCGAATGTCCCAACAAACATCGAGACAAACTTGAACCAAACAAAATTTCCACAATCTTGTATTGTCCAGTGTTTAGTGAATTGTTACCTCATTCTCTTTTTTTTTATCTGGCAGAAGTGGAATCTGGCGTAGTCTTTTGCTGCTGTAGTACATCTGCTTCAAGGTTCGACGTGTTCTACGTTCCAAGATGCTCTCCTTTCTCACCCGTTGCAAAGAGTGGTCATTTGCGCTACTCATGCCTTTCTATCAACTTGAACTAGAGTAGCTATTCTCCTCCTACCTCTTTCATCAACAAGGCTCCCCTCCCCCAACACACACTCTCAGAATTACTGCTCACTGGATGCTTTTTTTTATTTTTATGACCCATTCTCTGTAAACCCGAGAGATGATGGTGCGTGAAAATCAGCAGTTTTTTTTTTAAATACGCAGACCTGCCCGTCTACACCAACGATCATCCCGATAAAAATACCCTTTCTTTTCCATATTAATGCATTCAACACATTCAACAGGTCACTATGACCATGTTTTAATACATATATCCACTTAATTACTGCTATGTCATTGGTCGATTTGAAATTTGAATAAAAGCATCTGCATAAATAGCGAATCATCCAGTGTTTTCATAATTTATATTATTTATGGACTTTCCTATCTTTAATTAATAATTTAACAGACTTATTTTTAGAGGAAGTGTATCTCAGTTCCGACTTCTGGAGGTTGGCCTTCGGGGACAGATGCAAGACATAATAAGGAAGTCGATTTTCATTGGCTGAGCTAGCATGTGAATGATAGATAGAGAATAATTTTTTCTGTGAGTTGTTTCTTGACCGTCAAGCGATGTGGGCGTGTTCTCTTTCCTGTCTGAAACGGCTCTCCAATGAAGGGTGGGGTCGACTCCCACAGGATATTTAGTTATGTCGACAGGATGAATAAAAATAAAGTTCACATTTTTTGCGTTGAAGTTTTTTCATTGCCTAACCGAAACGATTGGCGATCGCCGGCCATGAGAAAAAGCCGAACTGAGATCGTTCGGTGATGTCAACCATGCAACACTATCCCTGGTGAGACCAGACTTTTTCTTACATTGCTTATGTCACAGTGTACGCATCAAGCTTTCCTGTTGACGCTAGCATCTGTATTCATCTGATGTCGTTACACATGAATTCCTATGTTACTTTTCAGAACAAACTCTGACAAGCAGGCAAAGACACGTTCTGTACAAACTCATTGAGTCACAGCTGAGTCAATACAATCACCATTTCCCACCACACGTTTTTTGCATCACTTGATGCATTCTTTGGTATTCAGAAAAGCTCATGAATGTTGGTTGGTTGGTTGTTTTGTTTTATGGCATATCAACATCAGTGGGTCATTTAATGCTGTTATAGACAAGCGTATGGTTGCAAGAAGGAAATACGACAACAGCAGAAATAGATTTACGTGATTTATTTCAATAGGAACGTGTGGGTTTAGGACAGGTACCTTGTGGTATAGTTCATAAGCCGGCTCCAAGTCTGGGTTGATCTCTCATAGTAGTTTACACTGTAGAATGGAAAATAATTCATCACCCACAAGGCGATGTAGACACTTTTGAACTCTATTAAGGCAGGTACGTGAGGATTTAACCGTACTATCTCGGATATGGCAGCAATAGTCTATTTCTAGTCTGATCTGACTCTTGTACAGATCAAGTATATTAGGAGAAGATACATAATGAATCTATCTATCTCAGTTTGTTCAGTTCTTTCTATACCAATCTGTTCAGATCTATCTATCTATCTATCTATCTATCTATCTATCTCAATGTACCTATCTATTCCGATCTTTTATCTATCTATCTATCTATCTATCTATCTATCTATCTATCTATCTATCTATCTATCTTAATGCACCTATCTATCTATCTATCTATCTATCTATCTATCTATCTATCTATCTCAGTCTGTCCAGTTCTTTCTATACCAGTCTTTTCAGATCTATCTATCTATCTATCTATCTATCTATCTATCTATCTATCTATCTATCTCAGTCTGTTCAGTTCTTTCTATACCAGTCTGTTCAGATCTATCTATCTATCTATCTATCTATCTATCTATCTATCTATCTATCTATCTATCTATCTATCTCAATGTACCTATCTATTCCGATCTTTTATCTATCTATCTATCTATCTATCTATCTATCTATCTATCCTAATGCACCCTATCTATCTATCTATCTATCTATCTATCTATCTATCTATCTATCTATCTATCTATCTATATCTCAGTCTGTCCAGTTCTTTCTATACCAGTCTTTTCAGATCTATCTATCTATCTATCTATCTATCTATCTATCTATCTATCTATCTATCTATCTATCTATCTATCTATCTCAGTCTGTCCATTTCTTTCTATACCAGTCTTTTAATATATATATATATATATATATATATATATATATATATATATATATATATATATATATATATATATATCCCAATGTACCTATCTATTCCGATCTATCTATCTATCTATATATATATATATATATATATATATATATATATATATATATATATATATATATATCTATCTATCTATCTCAGTCTGTCCAGTTCTTTCTATACCAGTCTTTTAGATCTATCTATCTATCTATCTATCTATCTATCACATCAAGTTCCTGTCCCGTTTTTCGCCATCTCTTTCCTTTTGAGGTGTCAAATTGCTCACAGAAGGTGCCGGAACTTTACATACCAAATTCCCTACCCATCTACCCTCGGTACTTTTTTTCGTCAGCTCACTGATTACTAATTTTCGAAAAACAAGCAACACGTGTTCTATTTATTTATTTTCGTGTTTGTTTACTCGGCTTTTTTATCCCTCAACCCACAAGACAAGACACACCATCTCCGCGCCTCCGCTTTGCCTCCTACAACAATGGAATGAGGGTAGCAACAGTTTGTGAATTGCCGGTCGGGTGCCAACTGTCATGTCTGTTTAGTAGGGGCCTTGTCATCTCCAAGACAGGTCGCTATTGCTGTGTCTTGCAGGCTTCGGTGATTTCTCCCATGTTTGCTTCTTCCTTCATTGAGCAACCGTTGAAGGACGTCCATAATACTGAATGAAGCGCCCATTTAAACAAACCGGACAGCAGCGAGCCTTAGAGCTCCGATCCGTTCTAAAGACGGGCCTAGATCCCTGCTGAGCCGCACAAATCTCCGACCGACCTCAGGCGACAGATGAGGTTTCCGCTAACCAAATATAATCGTTGTTTATTTATTTATTTATTTATGTTGGTCGTCTAACTCAAACCTTTTTTAGATCCTCCCCACCACTTCATTTTTTTTCTTTCTCTTCCTCTTCATGTTTTTCTTCTTTTTTTAAATTCTTTTGAGGGATTTTGCCGCCAAAATTTCAAGTTAATGTAAACTGTATGGCGGCTTGACTTTTTTTTTAATATGCTCTTTACTCTATTTTTTGTTTTTTTAATTCATTTCGTTCTCTTTTTTTGCATATGTGTGTGTGTGAGAAAGAGAGAGAGATAGTGTGTGTGTGTGTGCGCGCGCATGCGTGTGGGTTTTAATAGATTATTTTAATTGTGAGGAGTTATTTAGAACTGTGGTTTGAGAAACGGCGAGTGAGTGGCGTTAAACAAAAAAAAAAAAAAGTAACATCAGCCACAACTCTTTCCCAATGTGATTTCATACTCTAACCATGTGGATATCGGGGATTTTATAAGAATAACACTGCAAAATACTAACCTCTCTTGCTCTGCAAAGAGAACCTACATCTAACGAACATGCACTCTCTTCCTTTATCAGTAACTCCTCCTTCACGACACAAAATAAAGGTAACTTTATAACTAATGAGCATTGTACAATTTAGAATGGCCACACTGGAATATTTAGTTGACTAAAAATCCTTCGTCTCAGTTTAAAAGTCACTGGGAATAGATTTTCATTACACTGCGTTTTAACTCAGTGAAGATAAAAAAAATGCAAAGAAAACAGGGAATTGAATTTATGTCTGTGATTATTTATTAATTGCCTTACCAGTGTTTGTAAAAACGGGGCGTCTATTTCAAACACGAACATTCTCTAAATAACGTTTGAAGTAATAAAAATAACGGATTAAAAATAAATTCATTAATTCTTTAGAAAGTGTTTTGTTTAAGTTTGGGATACGAAACTGAACAGATATGGGCATTCGAGTATAATTGAACGAGGAAGTGTGCAGTCCTTAAAAGGTTAAATAGAACACCACTGGGTTTTGACGCTCACAGTGGCCGCAGGGTCTAAAGCACATCGGTTTAAACGATAGTTCCTCTGACAAAGAGGGAAGTAGATTCGAACCCTACTGGAGAGCCCATTTTTGGGATTCAATTTTCTCCAGTACGTAGGCCTGTATTTATCACGCATGATTCCTAAATTTACCCACTACTAGTCTAATATATAATTATACTTGTGTGTATATATATATATATATATATATATATATATATATATATATATATATATATATATATATATATATATATATATTCAATTCTACACAATGCTCGCTCAACACACCATCTTCGAGTTTCTGGAGCTGTTTATATTAAGTGTCAAGAACCTAGCCTGTGCAAACAAAAGGATCGCTCCTTACGTCTGTTGGAGGAATTGTGAGTTCCCCTTTTTCCATTTTATACTCCTGTGGAACTATTTATTTACATCTCCCCTTGTTCAATTTTAAATTTTAATTTTGTATAATTAAAATTTGTCTTTTAGTCGAGTTCCACCTTTCCCTCCTCATTTATTTTGTTAAGTGTGTCTTTGTATTCATTTATATTTAATATTGCCAACGAATACCTTTGAAAAAGTGTTGGCCGAAAGGTTCCTTAGGTATGACGTCCGTGTCCGTTTTGTTTAAGGATATATATATATATATATATATATATATATATATATATATATATATATATTTGGTTGTTTGTCTGACGATCGCTAAAGCGTGAAACCCAGGGTCACAAACTCACATCTATGCAACCAAATATGTTAGCTCTATCTCTGATATTGAGCGCTTTCTAATCAGTACCTGCATATAATATATAAATAATTATATATATATATTTATTTATATTTATATACACTTTTCACACATATATATATATATATATATATATAATTTTTTTTTTATATATATATATATATATATATATATATATATATATATATATGTATATATGTGTGTGTGTATATGTATCTGAGGGTGCCCATCTACCAGGGCGGCGAGTTAATCCCCATTGCAGACGTCCATTCCGTCACATTTGTGTTCGTTCAACACCCACAGAACGCACCTGTGGTTTATACTGCAACTATGCTGAGCAGACCTTAGTTACAGTTTTTGGGAGAGAAGCGTGTTATCTAGCGTGATCAACAATCTGAACAAGGCCAGCACACTCAAACCCTCGGTCACGATGACTTGTGACTTCGAGCTAGCACAGCTATTGACGGCTCCCAAGTGTTCCATCCACCCAATTTCACGCACAAGGCTTGGGTCAACCCGTGGTATGGTTTTCACGCACTTTCCAAAGGTGCCGCAGGCTGGGATCGACCTCGATCCAGTCCGATAACATCAGCAAGTCGCCTTCCTGACAAATCGACCATGGTGAGATTCGAGTCAGGGTCTCGTAGTCACAAAGCAAACATTCTATATTTATTTTAGCTGAGAGCAAAGAGGAAATTGAAAATCTGAAAACTACATTTCAACAAACTTCCGTTCTAGATTTTACATGTGAACTCAGTGAAAAGAAATAAACTTATTGTCTTAGATGTTCTCATTGATGTCAGCAATAATACATTTACAACTTCAGTTTATAAAAAAAGCCAGCTAGTAAAGACTCTTGCCATCTTAATTTCTCTAATGAATGCCCTCTTAGATACAAAATAGGTGTTATTAAAAGTTTCCTCACGAGAGCGCACGAGAATTCATCCTCTCGCACACTTTTCTTTAAGGAATTAAATAACGTAAAACAAATGCTTATTAATAACGGATTTCTTAATCAATTGTTGGATTTCCATATTAGGCTTTCTCTGTCTAAGGTACCTAATGGCAACGACGAGAATAGAAATATAAACAATAGCATTAATATTTTTGTAAAAATCAGATGAACGAAAATTACAAACAAGATGAAAGTAGAATTAAGAACATTATAAAAAAATACACAACAACAGTTGACAATAGCGAAAAATTAGATTAATTATTTATTACAAAAAAATTAAAACCGCCAATCTTATAGCGAAAGATAATAATTCACCTCTTAGAGCAAAATTAAATAGAACAAATATTGTTTACGAATTTAAATGCCCATTAAGGAATTGTATTCCTGATCAATCAAAATTCGTAAACGATTATATAGGCCACACTACAACATGTTTGACAGTAATACTCGCACTACATATTTCTGACCATAGCTCAATTAGGTTTCATTTAAATACTCAGGGAGACCTACTGGACCCTATTTGTAACATACTTGTTAATAACACAAATATAATAGCATCGTCTACATGTAAAGAAAAAGGCTAAAAATAATGGAAGCCTTATTAATAAAAAATAAAAAAAACACCCTATGATATCAACTATGAACAGGGACGCAATATCTTGACCATGTTTTGAAAATGAAAATATTATATAAAAAAAACATACATGCAAGAAACTATTTCTTGTTAACAGTTAATATATTTCAACCTTAAAAATCTATAGCCAAAAGGCTCGGAAAAAAACAAAAAATGAACAGTTTTTATATAATTTATCTACCGAAAAGAAAAAAAATTATAAGATCACATGAGAAATTGTATAAAAGACTTAATCAAAGCACCTTGTCAGTCATATTCAATGAAACTTGCATGTATATATATATATATATATATATATATATATATATATATAGAGAGAGAGAGAGATAGATAGATAGATAGATAGATAGATAGATAGATAGATAGATAGATAGATATAGATGTATCTACACAAATCAGCGATGCCTAAAGCTTAAAATGAATTTTTGAAACTGAAAAACTTTCTTAAAGCTTTTATTTAGTTTTAATTCCAAGCTAACAGATTCAATTTAATATTTCCAATAAGCAAAATATTTTGCTCTATTTCAAAGCTAATTTAAATTGACTGGAAGGAGATTCCATCGCCATTTTTAGCCCTAGTTCATCGCAATGTAATTTTCTTTATTACAAAAAAGTGTTTCAAAAATAAAATATACTTTTCAGAACAGCTTTTTGAGGAATATTAACTTATTTAGAATGGGCACCTTTTTATATAGGTTTTAAGTACTCAGTAATCTTAAAAAATTAGGCAAATATTCTCAATAATCTAATGTTTTATTCATTTTTAGATACTTTGTCTTTAAATTTACTATAGTTATCGCTCTTATTTTCTGATAATGTCGTGTATGTATATCCGTATCTACAAAAAACGGCACCTTTATACACATGAAAAAAAAATCAAAATTCTTTTAAAAATATGTTTGATGATTTGTACTAAGCTTTTCCATTTATGATTAGTAAATATAGGTTTTACTTAATAAAAATATCACCAAACGGGATCAATGTAATGCAGAAATTTAAAGAATTTGAATCTTTAGAAATTATTAAATTTAAAAAGAAAATGAAAACTATTCTTGTAAAAATTCATTATTTATCGAATTTTTTCTGAAGACAATAGTCTTCAATATATCTTATTCATAAAAGCAAGTGAAAGCTTTTCTAATTAAATAATGTCTTAATTTTATTGCATTTTTTATTTTACGATTCAGAGCAAATTTTCGGATACTGGTGTTTCTGTTCTACAAAAACAAAATTGATGATTTAAATTCTCTGAGGAGTTCTACTTTTACTAATATAAACATTAAGTGAGTCAAAATTTAATTTCTCGAAATTTCTTAAAACCAAATGTAAAAAAAGTATGTAAACAAAGATTTTCTAAAAAAGACATTTCAAAACTAATTTCACTCATTTGTGAATAAGACCTCAAAGTTTCATTAAAATCCGAGAATTACTTGATTTTTACAAGAATTTCCAAATCAATGTGTTTTTCACCGAAAAAAAAAAAAAAAAAAAAAAACAGACGCTAAAATTTTCTATACTAATCTTTGTTTTCTCCGCTGACGCAAGGAAAACAAAACTTTATCCAAGATTCTAAAAACGATTAAAAAATATAATTAAATAATAAAAAAAAATCCTTGGTCTTTCCTGTTAATAATAACATGAATTTGACGATAAAACTATCAAGTTTTATCAAGTTTGTGGCATTTTTTCATCATGGTATGCTTCTTTCTTTCAGTGAATTAGTGGAGGTACCTTTCTCTCTTTCTCTGTCCTTCTCTCTCTCTCTCTCACGATATATATATATATATATATATTAAGAAATGGACAAAGTCCGACAATTTATTTATTAAAGACATTTTTATACTGTTTATTATAAACAGAGCATTTACTTAAATACTTGTATCTATAAAAAAGAACGTTAAACATAAAAATGTCTTTAATAAATATATATATATATATATATATATATATATATATACAGTAGGTTTAATGGTTTAATACAAATAAGGGTGTGTCATTAAAACGGATTATATATAAGGGTGTTTTATTAAGACGGATCAAAGTCATCAGTAAATAACTCAGTGTTATTGGTGAAAATTTATTTATTTCGCTATTGGATCATGTTATTTAAGTCATAGCAATTATGTGTGAAAAATAATATCGCCCAAATGTCCGCCAAATCTGAAAGAAAAAGAAAAAATCATTAGACGCTTAAACTGAATTCACATTTAAAATCGGTCCAATGTTATTGGAACACCCTTTATAAAATTTGTCACTTAGCTAATTGCTGCTGTATTCAGATTCGAATCATCTTCCCCTTTTAAAGTGTTAAAATCTGTCGGATTAATGAATTTAAAAAAAATATATTAGTTCTTTAGAAATTGCTTTGTTTACGTTTGGATAGGAAACAGAGCAAATATAAAAATTTCAAGCGTTCTGAGACGAGAAGGATTTCGCTTAAATGTACAATTATTATTTTCCAAAGCTAAACACACATCACGACAAAAATGTTAAAAAATTAAAAGAAAACGGTTCAGTTCATAACCTCATGTTGTTTAAAATATATAAACACATGAATTAATCTCAATGTAAAATAACTTAATTACTAAGTAAATTGTGTCACTTCGTGTCCTCCATAGTTTGCCTATCTTTTCATTCCGCTGTATATATATATATATATATGTGTGTGTGTGTGTGTGTGTGTGTGTGTGTGTGTGTGTGTGTGTGAAAATATTCGATATGTATATTTAAGACATATATTTTTGAATTTGTAGGTCTGATGAATTGGATCGTGATTACGATTCCAATGTAATAAATTATATCCATGGAATATTAGTGTTTGAGCTTTTTATATTATATTCTTACTCTGTCCTGGACATTGAGCTCTACCTGGATTCTATCCTCTTGGGGATTTATATATATATATATATATATATATATATATATATATATATATATATATATGTGTGTGTGTGTGTATGTAGGCAGCATTTTTTCATTCATAAAATAATATCGACAAGTGTTGTCCGTATATTGCTTAATATATTGTACAGTAATTGACATCTTTGATAATGGCTTATGTAAGCCGAAATCTTAGATTGGATTAAAAAATATGGATCAATAGTGTGATTTTCTATCTTCGTTTAATGATAATGTTATTAAGCTTATCAGACGTTATGAAAAGAGTTTACATAAAATAAATAGACAACACTTGTCTATATTATTTAATGAAATATGTATGAATATATATATATATATATATATATATATATATATATATATATATATATATATATATATTGACCACTAATATTATCGATATATATATATACGATATATATATATATATATATATATATACGATATATATGTATACGGTATATATATATATATATATATATATATACTGACCACTACTATTATCGATATATATATATATATATATATTACGATATATATATATATATATATATATATATATATATATATTGATCACTAATATTATCGATATATATATATATATATATATATATATATATATATATATATATATATATATATAGGTGGCCTGAAAAGTTCATGGGCTGACTATGAAGAAGTGATACTAGAGCTGTGAAATTTTGCATGCATTAATTTCAGCTCTTCTCATTAATAACTGCATTGTTTCTTTCCGGATAAACTGACATCTGACAGTTGAAAGAAGACTTCAAATGTAAGTAGTAGCAACTTTTCTTGGAAATGGACAAAATTTGGCATCGTGGTCAGTCAGTTATGTGCCATGCGTGATACAAGCTTAGGCAATCATTTATTTTTCGATATATGACTGACGAGGCAGATTTTTTCTGCAGTAGGTTGCCATTTCTTTCTGCGGTAAACCAGTTGCCATCCAAGGCTATAGAACCCAGTCTGTCCTGCTATTTACCATAACTTTCTCACGTAAGTGAATGTAATGGATTCGACTGGAATTCGAACTCGGCTCTCCTCAATCCAAGCCGCTATCGATTACTCCCCCGTGCCTCCTCACTCCATCGTCCCTCGTGGTACCTGCTAAAAAAGGATTTATCCCCCAAGGACATTCATGCTGGCACGGTTGCTACATATCCCGTGAGAGAGTTGAGAATATTTTGCACAATGAACTTGATATGACAAAAGTTTTTGCTTGGTGGGTGCCATGTCTTCTGATGCCTGATCAAAAGCACGCGGGAAAATCTGACATTGTTTAAGGTAGATTCAACTGTTTCCTTGGACGTTTCCTGAGCCAGGATGAGTGTTGGGTCTATCATTTTGAGCCAGAAACAAAGAGACAATCCATGCAACGTCCCCCCTCACCTGCTCCTAAGAAGGTCATGTTCGTTTCATCTGCAGCGAAGGAGATAACTTCAGTTTTTTAATGCAAAAGGCATTGTATTTATTGACTATTTTTTTAAAAGGGGCACACCATCAATGGAGAGTGCTATGCTAAATTGCTGAGGCGGTTGCAAAAGATTATCAAGACCCAAAGCCCATGAAAGCTGACGAAATGTGTCTTGTTTCATCAGGACAAACCTCCAGCACACAAGTCCTTGACTTCAATGGCTGCTGTCCGTGGCTATGGCTTTGAACTGGTGATCACCCTTCCTATTCTCCTAATTTGGCCCCTGTTGCAGTTTTTTGTGTATATGTATGGACTAGTGAGTATTAGCCTAAATAACTTGACTTACTTTATAGTCCACCAATAGAAGGTTAACTAATCAGAAGACGTAGAACATTCAATCCGTCGTGTATAAAGGCAGCCATTTTGTTCACTCTACCCGAATGTCCAGTCCAATTTGTCAGGCGAAGAGAAACAGAAGGACGAACTACGCTCTGCTACTTTTACCAAAATATCCACTGCTAACCTGAACAATGCTTTCCTACTGTCTTCGAAATATTCACTGCTAACCTCTGGATTCTATACTCAAAGACGACCGTCATCATGAACAACAGCCCCAACTATCATCTGTTCCCCAACATGAAAAAATCACTTGGCTGGGAACAAATATCGCAGTAATGATAACGTCATACCTTCTGCCAATGACATTACTGACCAACAGGATGACAGCTATTTTACTAATGGGATCGAACCGCTATAATACTGATGGAAGAATTGTGCGGACCGCAAGAGGGACTATGCTGAAAAATAAACCTCATTTTGTCACATTCCATTTTAGCCGACCATCGTATGTATACTAAATATATAAATGTGCATATATATATATATATATATATATATATATATATATATATATATATATATATATATATATATATATATATAGATACACCTAGTATTTAAATGGACAAACCTACCAGGGGTTTGGCCAAACGGATCGTGACGAAAGTTTGGTGAAACCTGACGGTAGGTTTGTCTGGCTCACTAGGTTTATCTAGGTCTGCTCTACGGTTGTATTGAGCTCTTTTGTTAGTTAGTTGTTACTCGTATCGGGGTTTTTCTTTGGGCTTCAGACCTGAATCTGTGCGATTTTTTGTTGGCAGAAGTTCATGTTTGTAGCTCTTTCTTTTTAAAACCTTTTTCCCTCGAGATTGATTTGATTAGCAAATCAAAAATTGAGGGTTTTTCGAAAACGAGTCTAGTTATCTATATTTTATATATATATATATATATATATATATATATATATATATATATATATATATATTCATTAATGCATGTTTCATTAAATAATATGAGTAGTATCAATATAGTGATTTCCTTTCGTCTTTCAATGATAATGTTATTAAG
>CAHIKZ030005551.1:1005000-1022500 GCA_903632075.3 Acanthosepion pharaonis
TACTTTTTTAAAATAAGGTTTCAATTTGCCGATGACATACGGCCATATCACGTTGAAACATCGCTTCTCGTACAACCACCCAACTTATGCAACGTTGAGTGTGGTCAGTACCTATATGGGTGACCGCTTGGGGATACCAGCTTGGATGAGCGAGGGATGGTGTAATGGATAATGAATCGGAAGTGGAAATCAGAAAGCCGTGTTCCAATTCTAGTCAGGTTCATTATATTCACTTCTACGCAAGTACCCTTTGGAAAGATATCAATTTACCTCTTCCCCACCCACTGCTATGGGTTAATTAACAGGACTTGTAGCAGTGAATCATTATTATTTCCGGTGATTTTTTACAATCTATTAATATTTCCGGCTTTAAATAACCTGCAAAAGGTTGATAAGCCGTAAAAAAACAGTCAATCAATCGTTCTCCCAGAGAAACAGCGTTGAAGATGCACTTGTTTTGAAAACCGAAAACGTTTTTTGGTACCTTCTTTTCAGAATCTGCTCTTATTGTCTTCTTGAGGACACGTTAGGCTTAGAAAATATACCCGTAACTTATATCCGTAACTTATACCGACGGATTTAGCTATTTCTTTTCTAAATAGTCACCCACTACAAGGCTCATGAGCCACTCATGGTAGAAGGTTATTGTATGGACGTAAGGGGAAGATACAAGTGCAGATTATAAGGTTATGAAGGATAGATTAACTTTTGTAGAGTTTAATGATGTAGTGATCAAGTAAGCATCCACTCGGGAGTTTGTTCCATAAAATAGATGTTTTCAAGAAGAAGATGTCAGATTTTTGGCATCCGAAAAGGTTTTCCTGCTAAAATGGAAATTGAACAAATGTTGAAACGTAGTCAAGTCATCATAGTTACTAACGTTTAAAATTTTTAAAAAAGAAAATAATCCATTAAAATTATTGTGTGCCTGCATTTCAACATATATATATATGTTCTTTCACGCGTTTATAGCACATCTGTTTGTTTGAGGTTGCGCGCGCATGCGTGTTTGTGAACATTTTAGTATATTATTTTCTGTCACGCTTGCAAGAAAATGAAAAGAATATTGAAGAGAGAAAAGATGAGAACATAAATAATAAAGGAATCATCAAATAAGACATTACTGACGGCTGACGTAATTCAATGCAAGTGCTTCCCGTTGTTGCATTTAAACAAATGGCAAAGGCGCTACCACTGGCGGCCATCTTGCATCTGCGACAACTTCATTTATAAGATTCGCTCTCACAAAAGACCAACCAAAAATGCAACAAAAAAGTAACAATTTAGGGAGTTTCTTGTTTACCACGCCATTTTGTGAGAAGGGTAAACGTTTCTATTTATATTTTTCTTTTTGCTTTATTTTATTTTTAGCTATTTCGAATGTATTCGTTACGTTTCTCATTCTCCTCCACCTCTCAAATCTATCTATCTATCTATCTATCTATCTATCTATCTATCTATCTATCTATCTGTCAGTCTGTTCATATCTATCTATCTATCTCAGATTTTGGGAATTTGCTCGGACCGAGAACTTTTTATTACACCCATATATATATATATATATATATATATATATATATATATATATATATACTCAAGTATAGGATTTGTGTATAAAGAATAAATTCCAATAACAAAAAATACTATTCTTAAAAGAGTGCTCAATACAGAGTAGAGCAAATATAATTATTTATTCGAAAATTATAACATAAATATGTTTATTCTACATTAAAGACCATCACTTGATAAGACACCAGAAGTGTTGGAACAAAATGGTTATATTTTTTGTGATTTCATAACATATATTGTTATAATTTTCGAATGAATAATATATATATATATATATATATATATATATATATATATATATATATATATATATATATATATATATGAATAATATTGAACAGAATAGTGTTTTTTATGAACAATGTTTTTTGGTCATTGGAATTTATACCATCTGTACCAATCCTGTACTTGTATATATATATATATATATATGTATACATATATATGTGTGTGTGTGTTTGTATATATATATATATATATATATATATATAAATGATACGACTGATTAATAATTCCGTAGCCTTACACAGCTAAATAAATTTGGTGCTGACATTTTTACTGTGTAACGTTTGATGCAAGCGATTTATGGAGAGATTAAGGGCATTAACACTAAAAAAGATTATGTTTAAAATAATTCTTTGTGGAATAATTAATTTCATCATTATTGATTTAACCACTTATACATTACTAAAGATAATCGTTAGATATATATACATATATATATATATATATATATATATATTTTATTAGAGCGCATATTTTTCTTTAATAATATTTCTCGAATATTCAGAGCAGTAGACGAAACTAAAAAAAAATATACTGTTTAATAAATAAACGAAGCGTCTGTTCAAATACGATTATCCATTAAAAATCAAAGTTAAGTCATAAAAATCTGTCGGATTAATAAATAAAAAATCCACCCCCTTTCTATGCATTATGTATATATATATATATGCGTGTGTATATACGCATCTTATATTATATTATATTATAAACAAATGCGTATATAAAATATCATGATTTTTCCCCGTCATTATCTAAAAGATTAAATCATTTTACTGCCTTGTTAAAATTATCGCACTTTCCTTAACACCCTTGAGCACTCGCTTCCTCCTTGAGAGTTCACAACTCCCTCAAGGGGGGGGGGGGTATAATTAATAATATACGTATATTAGGTACTTTTCAAAATTCGCTTAGAAAGAGGATACAGGATGAAAAATGCCCTGAACATAATAAAAACAAAATTTTATCGTCAAAATCTTTGTGTTATTCTTAAGAGGAAAGATCAAAGGATATTATATATATATATATATATATATATATATATATATATATATATATATATATTAGAATTTTATTAAAATTCTTTTTTTTCGGCGTCAGCGAGGAAACTTAAATTGAGCGATTTTTTTTTCAGTGAAAAACACATTGATGCGGAAATTCTTGCAAAAATCAGATAATTGTTGGATTTTAATGAAACTTTCAGAACTTATTTAGAAAAATTAATTAAATTATTTTTGAAACGTTTCTTTGTTAGGAAATCTTTGTAATTTTTTTTTTTTTTTTTTTTACATCTATTACCCCCTCTCCGTCCCTTCAATTTAATTTTATGAAATTTCGAGAAATTCTTTTTTGCTGCGCTTAATGTTTTTAAATGTTGTAAGGACAAATCCTCGGAGAATTTAAATCATCAATTTGTTTCGGTCACAAGAGCCCCAGTTACAGAAAATCTGCTTTGAATTATAAAATAAAAAACGCACTAAAACTAAGATATTATTTAATTAGAAAGGATTTTAATTGCTTCTATGAATAAAATATATTACGGACGCTATTGTCATAAGAAAAAAGTTTTCGACGAATAATGGATTTTTGTAAGAATATTTTTTTAATTTTTAATAAGAATAATTTATAAACCTTTAAATCTTTTAAAATCATATATTAATCAGGTGACATTATTGTTAAATTAAAAATATATTTACTAATCATAAATGGAAAAATTCACTATAATTCAACGATTTTTTTTTTATTTTAAAATGAATTTTGAATTTTTTTGTGCGTCGAAACGTGTTGATTTTTGTGAATACCAGCGTCCATACACGACATTGTCAGAAAATAGGAGTGGTACCTATAATAAAAATGTTTAAAATATTTGAATGTTTTAAGGTAACTGAGAGTAGTCGTGGCTCCAGGGGGGCACAGGCCTATGGTTACAGAGAACGCAGTATGGTTCCACCACGGAATATGTGAGCGAGCGGGGCTATATTGAGTCTGATTTGCAGTCTCTTCATCACAGAGTCCCATTGGAACAGTTGGTATGATGTTTGCTTGACAACCTAACTGTCAGGGTTTCAATTCTCGGAAGTGGATGCGCACTGCTGATGAGTCCCAAATATAGGACGAAACGGCCGTCCAGTTGAGGTTTCAATCTGAGTCGATGAATTAATTAAAGATATACATATATATAAGAAAAAATGTTCAAGATGTATTAGTCATGTAATTTGCTTCAATTTTGACCCACTTATTTGAATTTTGCAAATATCAAGCTGTCAAAAAATCACTCAACACAAAAGAATCTTTGTTTTCTGCGATATTTTAAACTAAAATTAAGTAATATTTGTTTCAATTCAGATTAATCAAACTTTGAATACGTTCATTTCTTCTAAATAACGTTTCAGAAAAGAATATTTTATTTTTGGGAGATTTTTAACAACGAGAATTATATTGTGTTGGCAGCTCTGTCAATATGAACAAGTTTATAGATTTTACTGATAAGGAGAAATAAAAAAAATATTCCAATCAGTTTAAATTCGGTTTGAAATGCACCAAAATATTTTCCTTATTGGCAATGTTAAATTTAATCTATTAGCTTGGAATTGGAACTAAAATTAAATATCCAAGAAAGCTTTTTCATTTTTTTTAAATCTATCTTAAACTTAGGTATTACTCTTTTCTGAGGTGTTTAATATATATATATATATATATATATATATATATATATATATATATATATATATATATATATATATATATATCATCCTTTGACGTCAATACACGGAAGGTTATTCGTGAGTATGAACGGTTTTGTCAAAATTAGCAGGCATAATGACTGTAATTTCTTCAATCAGACATGCCTAATATATAATATATATATATATATATATATATATATATATATATATATATATGTGTGTGTGTGTGTGTGTGTGTGTGTGTGTGTGTGTGTGTGTGTGTGTGTGTGCGTGCGCGCAGGTATGTAGAAAATACGAAAGAACACGTTATGTAAATAATCCAGGGTATGTTTGTTTTTATTTTTAAAAAAAAAACAGTGCTCTATACAGAAGTAGAGCTTAGATTATAATTATTTTTTTAAAATATGATTCCTTCGCTACATAAGAGTTCTCATGTTTCAAAAACGATAATAATAATAATAATAATAATATATATATATATATATATATATATATATATATAGGGTGACTGAAAAATAACTCACTGTTTTATATGTGAGTAGCTAGCTAGGAGTCTTGACTTAACACCCTGTGACTTTTTTCTTTGGGGTTGTTTAAAGGATCAAGTCTACTATACTAAACCAAGACTTTGGTAGAACTTGAAGGGCTAATACAAGAAGTTATGTCTTGTATACCACAAGAGTTCCCGGTGAAATTAGTTGACGCGATTCCTGGTCTGCTCGAGAAAATGGTAACGAAATCTGGTGCCCATATCGAATTTTAAATAATACCTCTTGCTAAACGCCTCCTCCCCTATACATTTCTTGTAAAATTAAAGTTAATAAATAAATTATAAAACGGGAAGTTACTTTTCAATCACACTGTATCATGTGTGTGTGTATATATATATATATATATATATATATATATATATATATATATAAAGACATTTTTATGTTTAACATTCTTTTTATAGATACAAGTATTTAATTAAATGCTCTGTTTTATAATAAACAGTATTAAATAACATTTACCGGCCTGAATGTCCGAGGCAGTAAATTCAACCTTGCCTACCGAACGCTCCTTTGTGGCCGAGTCGGTTAAGGCACGTCAGCGTAAATGACGATTCCGTATAGGATGCAGGTTCGAATCCTGTCAAAGGACGAATATTTTCTATGAAAATTTCTCGGACATTCAGGCCGTTAAATGTTATTTAATACTGTTTATTATAAAATACAGCATTTACTTAAATACTTGTATCTATAAAAAGAATGTTAAACATAAAAAATGTCTTTAATAAATTGTCGGACTTTGTCCAATTCTTAATGTATATATATATATGTATTGAAAAGTAACTTAATTCAATATGCTACCTTTTTAACTTTTTTTCTTCCTGTGCTTCTGTGTAACTTGAATATACTTCTGTATTCCTTTTGCCCTTCCTGTTTTTGCCTTTTCTCTTGGTAGTAGGGTTAATTTCTTATGCTTTCTCTTGCCTTTCTTTTCTTTCATCTTTCTTTTTCTATTACTGATTTCTTCTTTTCTTTTCTTTTTCTTTATATAAATCCTTTTTAACTTTTATGGAAAATTTTCCAAAAATGGAAAATGAAGTGATGTTTCATTAATTGCAATTTTAAATAAGATCGTTTATTACCATCATTATTAACCACCTGAAGAGGCGTTTTATTTTAAATGTTCAAACGAAACGTACAATTTTGTAGTGGATACTTACATGTTCTAATGAAATAGTATATATATATATATATATATATATATATATATATATATATATATATATATTGCTCTCTGGGAGGAAGTGTGGGTTTGTAAACAGTGACTATTACGGCTAATAATGCAAGACTCTTTGGTAAATCGAATCGAGTTCTGTCAGTCACTGTCTGTTTATCTAAAAATAAATACGTTTAAATTCATCTTCATCCCTGCCATGCGCCAATGGCTGAGTGGTAGAATGCCAATATTATATTAATGATATTAAAATAACTGATCCAACGTGCAACTTTCGGATAATAACTGTGACATTCCTGTATTTATTGAACAATTTAGTTCATGCCACATTGACTGAAAAACCTACCAGTACAAAAGAATTCTCCTCTTACCATATTAGTACAAAAAACGCACAATCTTAAAATTTAAAAATTCAACCCCAGCGTTGCGACCGCAAGCTCCAAAAAAATTTCTTACAATTAACAAAAACACATTTCTAAAAACAAATTTCGGATGACATCTATTATTTCGTTGTCCTGTTATTACCGGGAAGTAAAAAACAAAAAAAAACAAATCTATTTCCATACCTGAAGATGTCTGTAGGAACAGACGAAAGCTTGTTAATAACTAAAAAGACCTTATGCAACTGGAATTTATAAACAGGGATCATATCATTCATCTACAGGTTCGGGGTTAGTGTACTTTATTAAAATTGTTTGCGAAGATGTATTCTCACCATTTAAACCATTCTTCTATATCTGTTTTTTGTATGAATGATCCGTGTAATATATATATATATATATATATATATATATATATATATATATATATGGTGTTTCAGAAACATTTTGTATCATTTCGTAATTAAATAACTTGAGAAATTCTCGTTCAAATGCTCTCAAATTTTAACAGTATTGAAAATTCTGTGTTTTATGTTTTTTTTCTCATCCACAGACAGACTGTTTCGCTGTATCACAGCTCATTGGTGTGGCTAGACGTCCGGTTGCCTCGAAACCCGACTGAATTGGTATTGATTCAACCACTAAGCCATTGGCGCATGGCAGGGATGAAGGTGAATTTAAGCGTATTTATTTTTAGATAAACACACAGTGACTGAGAGAACTTGATTCGATTTACCAAAGAGAAATACTCGTTCAAATATTCTCAACTTTTAACAGTATTAACTATTCAAAATCTGTGTTTTATGTTTTTTCTTTTCAGGTATAGTGATATCATCCATAGGAAACGAATGGACGGTTTCTGTTAGATTGTGATTGAACAGCGTCGAATAAAACTGTGCAGCGTGTATTTATGAGAGAAATCGCTAAAAATGCACCAACTGCAGGCGGATTTAGACATGACACCAAGAGTTAAAATAGGAAGGCTGTTTGACAAGGGAAAAAGGATCTGGAAGAGCAACATTATTTCTCCAATGACAGTATCGCGTGTCACGAAGAAACACTTGCGCATGACACCCTACAAGCTGCAGTTCGTTCGGGCCTCAAAGACAGATAAACAACCCAAAACTTGTGATATCGTTCGTGGAATCCACATACATTTGAATTTATCATTCAAATTTTTATGAATAAATCTTATTTTGCTCATCAATAAGCCTGTTTATTATCATTTTCCTAGACTATGTAGTTACTCGAATATTTATATATCAAATGCTAGCAAATTATTTTTGAGGTGCCTAATATATATATATATATATATATATATATATATATATATATATATATATATATCTGTGTGTGTGTGTGTGTGTGTGTGTGTGTGTGTGTGTGTGTGTGTGTGTGTGTGTGTCCAAACAAGTTTGGTCAAAAAGAACCGATAAGGTCTGTTTGTTTAATTTTTTTATTGTATTATTCCAATTTTCGGATGTGTTGAGCATTATATTCGAAATTGTGGATAAGCTGTACGAAGTTCATATTTTGTTATTTTTCTACTTTCGACTACCGCAGCCATTATCAAGAACCAATGAGGTATCTGTTTGGTAGTTACACGTCCTTTGTCTGCATCCTGGTCTTCTTTGAGAAGCTGGACGTTTGAAATGGTCTAGCGTGACGTCATATATAACGAATAATGGGAACGAGGCCGCACAAAATGATTGCGAATTATTTATTTATTTTAGTTGTTTATATTTATTTATTTATATTTTTCAATACTAATATATATAATATATGCGCATATTCATTATATTATATTTCATATATCATTATCATTGTAATAAACCTTCTCCTGTTTTGAATGATATTTTATTTAATGTGGGCTGTTTATTTTGTATAACAGTAGCTTCTAGAGTTTTGAGTGCCGTTGGGCACTATAGAGTATTTGGGGGTTATCTACTAGTAGTTGTCTTATGTTGATAGTTGTACTTTGGTCGTTAATGATATGCTGGTTGTTGTTTGCATGGGTTGCACAAAGTTTCGACAGATGACAAGTCAATATACGAGAGAGTGTGGTGCATGTATGCCCAATGTAAATATTTGCTGTTTTTTTTTTTAAATATTGTTGTTTTTGATTATTAGTGATGCAATAGGAAAATTGGAAAAATACAATTATATATATATATATATATATATATATATATATATATATATATATATATATATATATATATAAGAAAATATAGTCTTAAGGTGTGCTATATTTATGGGATAAAGTGCTCGATATCAGAGATAGAGCGTGTGTAAATTTAAAAGTGAACATAGAAGTCAACACTTAGAGGCGACAGTCTGTTTCATGCTATATGCAATCGTCAGGCCACGATTGCATATAGCATGAAACAGACTGTTCTATGTTGACTTATATATATATATATATATATATATATATATATATATATATTGTAACATACCTACTGATGATAATGAGTATGTTCCCATTCACATAAATACAGTAGTAAATACTGTATGTTGGTCTGCAGTTATAGATTCGTCTCCAGTTGTGCTGGTCAAACTCTCTGCCTTCGGGCGGAGAGGATCCCCAGATTAAATTCAGCCTTATGCCACATCCGACTGTCGTTAGAGATTCAATGTGGAAGTCACTTGACTCACTTCTAGCAGTTGATTACTTCTTCTACGCGCCGCTGGCGAATCTTATGTCCTGTTCGTGTCCTAAGTATTATCGTTCATTACCAACTTTCGTGTGATTATTCTATTCAGTAACCTCCCTAACACAACAAAAAAAAAAAAAAAAATATATATATATATATATATATATATATATATATATATATATATGATATTTTACATATTAATATATGTGCACAATATGCGCAATTAATATAAGTGCACAAGATATTCTACAGAAAATATTTTCCGTTAGTGGTATTACACATAGACATTTTTACATACATACATGTACATAAATAATTCAACAATTCCTTTTATTTCCGTTCATTTTGGGATCAATACGCGTGTGAGGAGAAAGGAATATGGATGATTCATTTATTCCAGCGGTGTATGTAAAGTTTTTTTTTTTTTCAAACGCTAATGTAAATAAGTAAACGTATATAAAATGACACGATGTGCATAACTTGGACTTGGTGCATACTTGCGAACGTGTACGCATTTATGTGTGTGCGTCATGCGATAATTTACGTATGCGCACGTGCGCTTATAAATGACGTCAGCAAGGGGGTTTTTACTATGTAAATACGTGTCTGAGTATGTCCAAACATTTATTTATAAACATCAATGGGTATCTCTGCATGCAGTATTATAGAAAACCGGAAGAATTACGCGCTTTTGGCTTAGCCCAGTAACAGGCCACGTCACTAGGGCACCCGGTGTGGATCGAATTTTATTTTCACTAACCAAAATTTATTCCCGCGCTGTATATAAAGATTTATATTTTTTTAAATATTTTTTTATTATGTTCACTAACCACAATTTTTCAGAAAGACTAATCTGAAAGCCATTGCGCCTGCGTGTTTAAACCCTAAAAAAAAGTAAATGAATAAATAGAAAATACAATGTCTGATCACTTGGTTAGATTTTGGGAAGCACCCCTCGAATACAGGCACTTATGTAAGTGTCTGTACGAGTTTTCCTGTATATTCATATATGTGTATCTATAATGTATTATTATTATTATTATTATTATTATTTTATCCTTTTCATCTTCATAGTTATTGCTTTTATCACAAATTCGAGAGAGGACGTTTTCGCCTTCCTCGATAACGATAAGCGTCCGAGCGTGTTGAACGGAGCTTCCAACACACGCACACTTTTTAGTGATATTCACCATGTACAAAGCCCGGGAGCCACTCGAGGTAGAGGGTTACAGAGTAAGAGGCACAGTTTATGTGGATAGGTGCGGAAGATAACGGTTGATCCTAGATTTGAAAGAAGTTAAGATTGTAGTGATCGGGAGAACACCCTCTTGGGAGTCATTTCCACAGAGCAGCGTTTCATGGGAAGAATCTACTTGAGTGGAACTTACTTCTCACCAATGGTATCCGAAAGGGATTTGCTACTATTTGTGTGGCATGGTGAAGTTAACGGATATAGTTCGTTTGAGCTTTTCCCATGGAAATAGAAATAGAGCAACTAGAGGCTTGCGGCGTTTCGTCTGTGAGGAAAGGGCTTGTAGGGTGGAAAATAATTCGTCACGTACAAGGATGCGGAAACGCATTTGAACTCTATCGAGACGGGAAAGGGAAGACTGGACAGCTCCTGCCTATATATGGAAGCAGCTGGCTTTTGTAAAGGTAAAGGATAGCACGTGGAGTCAGGTACTTACTGGAGCGGTACAGTAAGCCGACTATTTTCCCAGCATCTTTAACGATGGATCGTATGTACGAACTCCACTTGAGTTATGGGTTGAGTCTCTTTTTGAGAGAAAAACTGGCAAAGTTTAACTTAGAACTAGGCAAAAAAACGGTACGTCAAAAGGGTGTTTTTCTCTTGATACTGCTATTTCTATATACTTTTTCGGTAATTATTTTTTAAGCAATTCACCTCAAGCAAGGCAGGGGTGCCACTAGCACGCAAGGGGTTACAGAGGATTGAGAACAAGAGTCAAGAAACGTGTTTGAGGAATCGATACATGGAAGGACGAGGAACAGGATCAAAGTATCAGAAGATGTCGCTTGACATTACACTTGAATATTTGAAGATTATAGTTATCGGGGAAGCAGGCAAGAGGAAGAGAGTTCCACAGACGGGAAGTGCGAGAGAAGAAGCTGTTTGAGTAGAAGAGACGGTTACATTTAACCGTTTTGACAGTGAAAGGGTGGGACCTAGATGCCATCCAAGTAGCTCGCTTAAATTCCTGCCGTCTGGGAACCAGCAAAAGTAGCTCGTCGGAACAGTTGTAGTGAAAATACTTGTAGAAGAAACTGAGGCGAGCCACGGCACGTCTGTGAGAAAGTGACCGTAGACGAGATGCCAGACCAGGACCTATCGCATTGCATATCCGTCTCTGGATTTTGTCAAGGACCTCGAGACGTACAACGGGGGCACCAGACCATATATGACAGCAATATCCCGTTATTGTTTTTAAAAGCTATTTTTAAAATTTTAAAGCCATAGTGTATAAAACTGAATTCTTGCATTTTTATCGAGAAGTGACAATAAAAATGTTAAACACTTTATTCAATTGTTTATTTACAAGATTATAAAATATAGTGGCGAGAACAATATGAATATTTTACAAGAATATAGAATTCAGTTTGTGCACTATACCAATAAATATATTTATCTACATGATTATAAAAATATTTTTTTAGTTCACCTTAAGAATAATTTTATATTTTCAAGATTATAAAAAATATGAACAAACTATAATGAAATATTTATTAGTTAGCATATTATGATAAAACATAGTTTTAAGGTATGCTATATTTATGGGTTAAAGTACTAAATATAAAAGTGTACATTGAAATCAACACTCAAAGGCGACTGTTTCATGCTAAACGCAATCGTCAGGCAAATGTTTAGCATATTATAAAGATTGTTTTTTATGGTTTTATTAAAATTCTAAAAATAGCTTTTGAAAATAATAAAATTACCGAGAGATTAAATCGTAATGACGTTGTCAAGAAAAAAAAAATCGTTCCTTTTGGTACACCGCTTTTTGTTAGGGAGATTTTGTGGAGTGGGCACGCTTGCTCTATAACAACAAAGTTTTTAAAAGACTGAATATCCTTGTCATAAATAATATTTAACCATAAACAAACATATTGCTTTTCCCCAGAGTTACAGTTTTGTTAATTAAAGAGTTTCAAGTCATAAAGCAGAGAAGGAGGAATATTCTTTTAAGAAGAAATACGAGAAGCCTTTCTGTTGCCACGAAATTCCATTCCGTCCATTGTGAAGTCAGCCGTTTCTAGCCTAAGTTGAATATCTCCTGTACTAGGATAAAATTAAATTATGTAAAATTAAAAAAAAAAAATCTTTCTTTGATTTTGAGGGTCAGAAAGTATACAAAAATATAGGTTGGAAAGTATACAAAATGTCATGTTTCAATTCATTTACTTGGCTAGCGGATAAATAACGGTGTTATATATATATATATATATATATATATATATATATATATATATATATATATATATAAATTAAATTGATTTAAAATATGTTTTTTCGCTACACAGTTCTAACCATGTTTCAAAAATGGAAGCTAAAAGCCACGAATTTAATTTTGTGATTAAATTAAAGACATTAGTTCCATTTCATCCTCAAGCGAATTCTTTCAATGCTCTGTAAATTTACATTGAGCACTATTTTATAAAAATAAAATATCTATAAGAACACCGGATTATATATCTTGCTGTTCTTTTTTTTTTATATATATATATATATATATATATATATATATATATATATATATATATATATATATACATTAATACAAATATAAAAGTTGTCACTTAGTTGATTGATGTTACCTTCATATAATTAATATATAGTTAATACAAATATAAAAGTTGTCACTTAGTTGATTGATGTTACCTTATATATATATATATATATATATATATATATATATATATATATATATTGATTCAAACCTTAAAACAGTCAATTTGAGCACAGCACCCGAAGATTGCGTCATGCAGGAAACTCAAAGTCGTGCTAAAGTTATGAGATGCAATCGTCATGCTAGATGCAATCGTGGCCTGATGATTGCATCTAGCATGAAACAGGCTGTCGCCTCTAAGTGTTGACTTCAATGTTTACTTATATATATATATATATATATATATATATATATATATATATATATATATATATATAATGAACAACATATACTTACGAACGTATATATATATTCGAGGATACCTGTCTACTAGGGCAGCTAGCCAATCCCTATTGTAGACGCTCGCTCGGGCACATTTCTGTTTGCTCAACACCCACAGGGCCCACCTGTGGTTTATACTGCAGCTATGCTGAGCAAACCTTAGTTACAGTTTCTGGGAAAGAGCATGTTATCTAGCGTAATCAACAATTTGAACAAAGGCAGCTCTCTCAAGTTCTCGGAAACGATGACTTGTGGATTTGTGATAGCACAGCTGTCGACGGCCCTCAAGAGTTCCGTCTACCCAATTTCACTCACAAGGCTTGGGGCAACCCGTGAAATGTTTTTCAGGCACTTTCCTAAAGTGCTGCACGCTGGGAGCGAAACCTCTCTCTCTCTCTCTCTCTCTCTATATATATATATATATATATATATATATATATATATATAGGTGAGGCAAAAGTCACACACCATAGGGCTAATTTATTAAAAGTATAATTAGGCGTGAACATTTTATTTACTATTTATTTAACTGTTATATGTGCTGTTGAAAATGCTCTCCTCCTTTTTCAAAATACATTTAAATTCTGTGCCTGGATGATTCATTAACACGTCGGAGAGTTTCCTCTATCATTTTAGTGCATTCATATTTAATTCGTTCTTTAAGCTCCTCAATATTTCTTGGCTGAGTCTGATAAACAACTGATTTCAAATAGCCCCACAGAAAAAGATCCAAGTGTGCCAAGTCTGGTGACCTCTGTGGCCACTCAACAGGACCTCTCCGACTTATTTACCCCTGTACTTCGCAACTTTTGTCTCACCCTGTATATGTAATATAAAAGTGAACTCTAGAGTCAACACCTAGCGGCGACAGTCTCTTTCATGCCCGTGCGCAATCTTAAGGCCATGTTTGTTGCGTATTATCTCGACTATTTATATATGCTGCTCAGTGGTGCATTATCGGTAGTAAAGTCTATTGTATTATCCTAACTGTTATTGGCACAGCGGTAACGGTTATGTTTCAAATTATTCTAAAGGCTACTGAGCAGGAATAATAGTGAATCCAAATATGGTTAATAGTAGATATTTTATAGTGTTTTTAATTTTTAACTAGTTATTTATTGTTGATTACTTATTTGTTGTTGATTATTATTATTACATTTACTTGTGTTTATGAGAGCATTCCTAGTTTGTTAATTTGTTTATTATTTACTTAATTTCTTGTGATTTTTTGTTTATTTTATTTATTTATTTTTTCTCGGGGGTTTATAATTTTATTTGTCTAGTTTAAGGTATTGATTTTGTCTAAAGTATGTTACATCATCAGCAGTGTATATATTTACATTCATCAAGACGGTATTTTACAAAAAATTGTTAAGACAATATTCACTTGCCAAAAAAAAAAAAAAAAAAAAAAGAATTACGATCCAAAATATGTTTCGGATTGAATAACCCACAAAAGGTTGATAAAACGTAAAATAAAAAGTTGAAATTAATATGCGACTATATAAATTATAATAGAATGAACTTTGTCTAACTCTACGTTAGATGGAACTGGTCATCCCTTAGAGGGTACAGGCCATCCCAAGTGAGTAATGACATCCCCAAGAGGGTACCGGACATTCCTTAAAGGCACTGACCATCACTAAGAGGGTAATGACATCCCATAGAGGGCACTGGTCATACCCTAGAGGACAGTCACCATCCCCTAGAAGGCAATTACATACTCTAGAGGGCACTAGCCATCCCCTACTTGATTTGCTCCCTCTCGCGAAACACAAACTTTGTGATTTCAGTATCTCGGCTCGGGAAAGTTTCCAGACAAATCAAAAATCTCTACAAAGGTTACCGGCTCGGATAAAATTCCAGTGATGGATTTGAAGAACCTTTGACCAAAATGATCTCCAATCTTGACAAGGTTGTTTAATTGCTGTTAGCAGGATGAAATGTTTCCTGGGTCTATGGAAAGTGTCGGCTGCATGCCATTTTCAATTAGGGTCGAGTGCTCGTCCCCGGTCTCTACATCGTGCCATCAGCCTCCTTAGTGCCATCAAACTCTTTAATTCTTTTATCAACAATAAGGTTTTTGATCACCTCAGGAGAAACAACCTCCTGGGCGACAAACAGTATGGATTTCGCTCCTCTGGGTCCAGTGCTGATCTTTAACTGTCATTAGATCAGAATCGGTGAAACACTCGATGATAAACTTATCACAAGAGTGATCCCATTAAATATTTCTGAAGCTTTTGGCGAGGTGTTGCATAAGGGTTTGCTGCACAAACTCTCTAGCTACGGCATCACAGAGTTTTCGCAATTCCTTCTTATCAGGTAGATCCATGGAGGTTGTTGTTAATGGTCAGTCTTCTGAAGTCTATGAGACCAATAAAGGTTTACCCCCAAGGCTCTCCTTTCGCTCTGGCCAAAATCTTCTGCATTATATTAACGATCTACCTAGGAATATTCTCCGATCATTAGTAAATATCTATGCAGATTACACCACAGATTATGGATACACCTCCAAAAATCTAGACGACGAAAAACTGGCAGCTGATCTTTCCTCTTGGCAAGCTCTAACAGATCAATGGTGGAAAAACTGGCTTGTAACATTCAATATCTCCATAACCAAACGAGCAACGTTTTATCACCACTGATCAAACACTGGATTTTTTCCTGTCATGATAAACGCTTATATTTCTAATGAAGCCTTTTAAACATCTAATGGGACTCAAATTCTCTCGCCCTGGGTATGACGATAAACTAAATCTGGCAGCAAGGCCTATGATCGGAAGACTGGAGTTTTTGAGGAACATCTCTTAACTGCTGCTGTTCCCCGGTCTACCTTGACCCGGAGTGGTAGCACCTCTTAGGGTCCTAGCTATGGCCAAATAGTGAACCCTCAAACTGATCAACATTAGATTTTTATTGCAAAATGACAATAAATGCAACACTAGAAAATATAAAAATACATTTTTATAGTAAAATTACCAACAATACATTTTATGATCTATAAAATATATATCTAAAAAAGATACCTTTACTCTGAAAGTATAAAATTATTTACAAAATATCTGTAGTTGATGCATATAATGACGTGCAAATTATTTAGATTTCGGCATTAAATAACCCATAGAGGTGTTGATATGCCGCTAAACAAAAACAAACCAATCAACTCAAGTTCTCCGCAGACCTCAAATAAAACTCATGCATACAATCCATCACTAAAGAGATTCGGATAATGGTCGGTCCTTTGTACTGCTCTAGAAAGTACCTCTCCACATAGCTGTAATAATTGCCACAACTAATACATAGGAGAAACAAAAAATGATTATTTGAACAAAAACGAGATCTTGGACAAAACAATACGTTCAATGCATTACTTGCTCACCGTATTGAGTCTGAATGTAATTTTGATTTAAAAAACGTTACTTTAATTAAAGAATAAAGCATATTGCTGAAACGAAAGTGTATAGAAAGTGCTTTAATCACTAGATCATTCACAGTAAATATATGGCCAGTTTCTTAGAACATTTCATCTTTCTTGATAGATCGTCTATCACAATGTGGGATAATTAATAACAAACGTAATAAATCATGAACAAAAAGAAACTAAAGAAATTGGCTAGACTATATAAAGACATATTTTTCAAAATTAAATTCAAAGGTGTAAAATTTCAGTGGCACCCTATCCATTTGTAATCACATCAGCGTAAACATCATTTTGTCCGTTGAAGTCTAAATGCATAGCACGTGAATTTTTTCCACTTTGTCATTGAATTTCCTAATATCGTTCTGGTATATAAAAATGTATATATCTTTTCCTATATGTGTGTGTGTGTGTGTGTTTGTGTGTGTGTGTGTGTGTGTGTGTGTGTGTGTGTGTGTGTCCGTGTCCGACATGCTTTTATATGCATCATGTTACTCATTGAAAATCATAAAATGAAAAATATACTTTTTTTGATAAATATGTACTCATACTGTGTAAATATATATGTATATATAGTTTTCTCATA